>JAODAL010009908.1:0-108039 GCA_025379985.1 Phyllomedusa bahiana
AGGCATTTAAACCTGAAATTCAACACTTTTGTGACAAAAATATTTTCAAACTGTGAATGCCAATTTAGTGGGATATTTTTTTATTAGGCTTTTAACATTTAGGGACCCCTCCCTTTTTTAGGGGGTTGGGGGAGAGGCCCTGCATCTGGCCTGAGACATCGTCAGAAACAATGATATCTGATCAGCATCAGATCATTAATCTTACAGATAGACAATTAAGTATTAGAGAACTACAGATTCTACAGAAGGGCTTAACCTTTGTGCCTACCACCAAGTATAGTGATTTTTCATGGATCAAAGATGTACATCTTTTTGTGCGTAGCTCGACATGTGTGGGAACATCATAATGGAGAATGCGAATCTCTGCGTTTTGTGATTTTAGAAGTTGTGAGCCATCCAGAGGAGGAGATTGGGATAGACAATCCTATGTAAGGAGGCCAATGGATTATGTATGGATTCGGTTCAACCAAAGGGCCTCAATGGACCTTGCAATTTGGCTGTTTTATTGAATAAGACTCTATTTCGGGCCCTGTGTTCATTGCTTTTGTTCAGTTCCCACTCTCCACAGTGGACTGCTTTATATATATTTTCTAAGTTGACCAAATTATGTATCAGCATTATATCACTATTTTTATTATATTCATTGATTGCTTACAGTTGGTAATATATGTCAGCTGAGGACAATGAATTCTTGTACCCCGTATGTCTTAACTTTGCCCTGCAGTAAGCCCAATTTAAACTGTATTTGTTTTTGCCACTATATAGTTGCTCCGGCATAATTGAAGTCACAGGGACCCGCTACACGAAAACTGTTTTATCAGGAGGATTGAGTTGATATTAAGAAAGAGCTCCTACCAAATTTTCCCAATTCATTGGTAATTGGACAATATATACAGATAGGTGTATATTTGCACCACATCTTGCAGAATTTTAAATATGGTGATTATTCGGGCGAGATGGTTTTACATCTTGACATGCGCAGTGCTTTAGTGTGGACGCCAGGCACCGCGTGGTGCGGGCCGGCTTTCCAGCACAGGCGCGCTGTTTTTTCCGTCTGCGCTCACCCGGGAAATGACGGTCTCTTCACTTCCCGGTCATGCGCAGCTTTAGCATTCGGAACGCCGGAAAGAAACGAGGCTGGTATTGTGTGCACACATGCCTATGGGAACCTAGGAAAGGGCATAAACTTATCACCACCTACTTGTAGGAAAGTAGGGGTTTACACTGTTATCATCACAGGGGCTGTTTAGGATATTTTAAGGGATGCAGGGATAATTCTGCTTGTATCCCTACTATCTTGGGTGCCAACATACCAGAGGAGCTTTAGGGACCTATCGTGTTTATACCTAGCAGCATCAAGGGTAAGTATCAGTTTTTCTATCTAACCTTAATGGTGAATGTATGAGTTGTAGTATAGGTTGTTATAGTGTAATTTTGTTCCAAGTAGGAGTTTTTGAATCCCCTGATGAACCAGAAACTACAGGGGGGGAAACGCGTTGGGATAAATGGGTATAAAGGTGTTTATGCCCCATGTAGTGATAGGGTTTTGTAATAAGCGGGGCCGTTTTATAGGGCGATTACCCCCACTGACGGATAGTAACGGTATGAAATTTTTCATCCAGGTATGTGGGTTTTTAAATTATAGGGGTTTTTTAGATAATTTTAGACAATCTAAGTAAAGGGTTTTTTTTTTTAAACAGGGTTATGATTTGCAGTGATTTTTTGGTTTAAAACCCTTTGTTCATATAATAATTGCAGTTTTTTTTTGTACACATGGATCTCTTATCCAATGGTTATCCCCCTCCCCCATTCCGTTTCTCCACCACCAATATAGTTTTGCCCACTTTAAACCCTATTATTCTTATTTTCTTTTTGTCCCCCCTTCCTCTTCCCTATTTTAAAATACCCCCGACCCTTTTTCTAGATTCTTTCCCCCCCCCCGCGCCCCCCTTCCATTCAGGTGCAATTTATCTGTAGAAAACAGTATATATACATTTCCTCTGAAATTATTTTTATCATTTTTTATGTAAATATTAGAATAGTAAACAGAGGATTGTTAAAGAATGACTGTACAAGTAAATATGGCAGCACAAGTAAATATTACACTCTCGCCCCTATCTTTATACAGGTTAATTACCTAGGACCAAACTAAGCATGGTTACTCCAGGAGTTTCATATAAATTGTGCCTAAAAGGCTGTATCACTTTCCAGAAATGCAAGAGGTTTCTACTCACTGGTATTCCCTCTACCAAGCCCGAAGGGAAGTAGAGATTAGTTGTAGTCCTGAATTGTCTCAACAAGTGCTTACTCAGAAGAAGGTTTAAGATGGAAAATTTTGGGTCTCTACGTTTAAGTTCAGCCCGAGAGGGGTTTTGGAAAAAGGACTTAAAAATGCCCATTACCATTCCCATAATCCCTAGTATGAGTGTGTCCTTGCCGGGGATTGGTGGTTTTAAAGCAGTTATTTTTCCCCCGGATTTTAAAAAAAAAAAATTCGACTCCCCTAAGGTGCCCTTAGAATCATGGTTTTATAGTGAATTGGAAGAGGTTAGTTCTAGCACCAACCACATCCTTCATGTTTCTAGACATGCAGGTAGATTCTGTGGCTATGAAACAGTTGAGTGTTGTCCATCAGAGAAGCCATGAGAATTTTAGGTCTGCTACCCACCTCTATAGATTCGGTAAGTTGGACCAAAGTCCAACTCAGACCCTTGTAACAAGTCATTATAAAGAACTGGAACAGAGACCCGTCCACCATATCCAGAAAGCTTATGATCTCTTCAAGAAAACCCAAACAGGGGCCCCGGGGGATGGGTTTTTGAGGGGTAATCTTAGTTGGGAGATTGTTTTTCTCCTCAAAGGTTGGAAGATACTTATTAAAATGCCCCCAGGGGGTTGGGGTGCTTATTTTCAGGATCACTGGGTTCAAGGACATATTACAAGGAGCTGTCAGATTAGCATTGTTACATTTCTGGAATCAGCTAAAGAACTCTTATATCAAGATTCAATCAGACACTTGATTGATTGAATCTTGATATAAGAGTTCTTGAGCAGACTTATTACCTGTTTTATTACCTTTAAAAGGGGGCCCTGGCGTGTTCATAAAAAAAAGTGGCAAAGATTATGTTCCTGGAAGAGCATCATCTGGCAGATATTTCGCAGAACTTTTTTGAGACCTTTCGAGAAGTGAACTGAAAACCCCAAGAAAGGGAGCTCAATCCCAAGGTTTTTCAGATATTGGTTGGAAAGTGGGGGAGTCTTCAGTTGGATTTGATAGCCACAGCTTCCAACAATAAGCCCCAAGCATTCTGCGCCTTAAGCAGGGCTGGGAATACTGTTAACCTAGACTCTTCAACCTTTTTCCTTCTCTGCTATTTATCCCCAGATGTCTGATGAAGATCAAGCAAGACAAGGCAAAGGTGCTGGCAATGATTTTTTTCTTGCACAGGAGGACATGATTTCAAATATTGTTATATATCTCGTAATGAATTTATTGGCAAATACCCCTCAGAGAAGATTTCTTACTTCAAAGAAGATTTCTAAAAACCATATCTAAAAAAAGCTTCACCCCAAAGGCCTGTTTTTTTTTTAAAAAGGTTTTTAAAACCCTTTAAGACCCGGGCCTATCCAAGCCAGTTTTTTAAGACTTTGTTATCTTCTCATAGGGACCCTACCCACAGAGTTTATGACAAGTATGGCATATCTTCTCTAGCTGGTGAGCAGTCAAAGATAATTTTCTCAGAGTGATCAAGACTGATCAAGACCGAGTTAATAAACTTTCTTCAGGAAGGCTTTCAGGAGGGTCTTAAATATAACACCCATGAAGTCTCCATTTTGCTGCTTTAAATGCATGTCCAACTGATTTTTAACAAAATTTGCTGGTTTAAGACATTTTTTTTTAACTTTTCGTAAACCCGTGTAGTTTTACTCCCTAGTGTAACATACGCTTTATTGTCACGAAAATCCGCTAGATCCCTCAGGAATTGCCTATGTTTTCTTTCCTTGATATAGTATTGAAAACGTTCAATAACAGACTGTAGTTATTTCTCTTTATTATTGAATTCAAGTTCATTGGAAATTTTTTTGGTTATTTTAATTTGTCCTTTCAGTCTAGTATTAAGTTCTTCAAGAGTGACTTTTTGCTCTTCCAATAAGAAGTGCATAAAGCGTAAGGAATTTGATGTAGCTTCCTGTTCCCATTTAGAAGTAAAACTAGGGGATCCGTTACGATTAGTTGGTATCAAAGTGATTCTAAAGCCGCGAGGTACTATATTATTTTTAATATAATTTTCAAGACTCTGAACCTCCCAGCAGGACGTTATTTGCTCTTTATATAATCGGGTGAGCTCCCTAAATGCTATGTTAAAAGTTGGGGTATATTTTTGTTGTATGAATGTTTTATCTGAAAAAACATCCTTTGCCTCCAAAGTCCATTGATCTATGCTTATTCCCTTCGATAGAAATCCAGCCATACCGTAATAAACAATACAACAGTATTAAAGGGAACCTGTCACATAGGTTGTACCCCCTTGCTGAGGGCAGCACAAGCTAGTGTCAGACCTGCTGTTCCCAGCACTGTGCCCCTTATTCTGTAAGATGCAGCAGGTTTAGAGCATTAACCCCTCAAATCTTATTCATGAGTAGGTGTTAGCTCCGCCCACCAAAGGCTAGCTCCGCCCACTGAGTTATTCACATGTTTCTACCTATTCAAAGTAATAGGTTTGTCAGTTGAGGTGGGCGGGGCTAGCCTCAGGTGGGCGTGGTTTGACATAAACTGACACTCTGAATGACTCTTCCAATGACTCTTCTGGCTGAAAACTGCAGATTTGAGCATTAAATACACGAAAACTACAGCATCTTACAAAATAAGGGACACAGCACTGGAAACAGCATGCCTGACACTACCTTGTTGTGTCCTTAGCCAGGAGGGGTAAAAACTATGTGACAGGTTCTCTTTAAATTCGATACCAATAGCAAAGTATTCTTTGCCAAAAAAGGAGAAATATCCCTTATTCAAGCCTACTATGAAGTCTATCAGGTGAAGGAACTGATCTCTCTATCACAGTCAACAGGTACACTCTCTCACCGGCTCTGCAAGTCCGCTGCCTTGCGATAACCTTTGACTTCAATCTGTCCTTCAAACCACACATCCAAACCCTCACCTCTGCCTGCCTCCTCCACCTGAAAAATATCTCCTGAATCCGCTCATTCCTTAACTTTGATAACACAAAAATGCTTGTCCATACATTCGTCATCTCCCACCTTGACTATTGCAACATCCTTCTCTGTGGCTTCCCAACTAGCAACCTCGCTCCCCTCCAAACAATCCTTAACTCAGCTGCCCGTCTGATTCCCCTCTCTCCTTGATACTCTTCTGCTTCTCCCCTCTGTCAATCCTTTCATTGGCTGCCCGTTGCCCAGTGAATCCAGTTCAAGTTAGTAATCTTGACCTATAAGGCTCTCCATAACCTCTCCCCTTCATACATCGCTACCTTAATCACTACCTCCCTTCACGCAATCTCCGCTCTTCACAGGAGCTTCTTCTCTGCTCTCTCCTTATCAGTCTTTCACATAACTGTCTCCAAGACCTCTCCCGTGCTTCTCCCAAACTCTGGAAATCACTGCCCCAACATATCAGATTCTCTCCCACTCTCACAAGCCTCAAAAGCAACCTAAAAACCCATCTCTTCAGGATTGCCTATAACCAACATTAACTGCGTTGCACTACTCCACCCCACAAACTTGTCTGCCCCTCACCTTCTGTCTTTTCCCACCTTCTTTGTAGACTGAAGGGGGAAAGATACAGAAGGTAGTAATAGCCAGGTTAGAGAGGATACTTGTGAAACTCCCAAAAAAAAGTACGGTGATACTACTGCTGAGGCTGGTTGTCAAATCAGTGACTTGTTGAGGGCAGCACAAGCTAGTGTCAGACCTGTTGTTCCCATTACTGTGCTCCTTTTTTCTGTAAGATGCTTTTAGTTTTATAGAATTTACCCTAAAAAATCTTATTCATGAGCGGGTTTTTCCCCTGCCCACCAAAGGCTACCCCGGCCCCTGCCCGGGTTATTACATGTTTTTTTCCTATTCAAAGAAATTGGGTTTATCAGGGGAGGGGGGCGGGGCTAAAACTCAGATGGGCGGGGTTTTGAAAGAAATAAATCTTTTAAAAGACTCTTCGAATGCTCTTCAAAAGCTAAAAAATGCAGTTTTTTAACTTTTAAATAAGGGAAAAACTACAGAATCTTACAGAAAAAAAAGGGACACGGCGTGGAAAAGCGGTTAAACACTGCTTGTTCTGCGCTCAGCAAGAGTGGCATAATCTATGTGACAGGTTCTCTTTAAAATGGTGTGTCGTGGAGGAGGTAAAACATCATAAAAAAAAGGTTTTGGGCCCCCCTTTAAAAAATTTAAAAATTTTTTTTTTAAATTTTCAAAATTTATTTGGGTTTTTTGCAACAGCCATTTAAATTTTTATATTTCAAAATAATAATTTTGGAAAATTTTGTTTTTAGTAAAAAAAAACCTCATTTAAAATCCGGAAATTTTACTGTGTCCATCAGTTATTAGATATATCAAATTGAAATGGTTGTTGAAAAACCCCCAAATATTTAGAACAAAAAATTTGGTTTAAAGGGTTTTAATTTGGGGTCCCCAAAAAACTTTTTCTTAAGGGACTGTATACAGTTGAAAATGCTTCCTTAAGTAAAAATTTTCTATGGAGAGAAGTTTTTGGTCAAATTTTGTTTGACTCCCTTGCCCCAAAAGGGTTAAATGACATTTTTAAATTCTCAAGTTTTTTCTCAAAATTTTTTTTAAAAAATTTTTGCAAAAATTTCGAAATTTAAAATATATTTGTTTAGTTTGTTTTGTTTAAATTTTCTTTTGTATCTGGTTTTGTAGAAACAGTTGGGCCCGGTTTTTAACCAGGGCCCTTTTTCCCGGGATTTGTGCGCCGTATTGGGGTCACAATGCCGTAAATTTGGGGCGGAAGGGGGCGGGGCCGGAGCGGGGCCCGGGGGCCCCGCTCCCGGGCCCCCATAGCCCAATGAAATTGTTTACGGCGGTCCGCGCCGTAAATAATTGCATGTCATTTCCCCCCCCGCGGCGGTTTTCCCGGGAGCGGGGAGGAGCGACGGAACCCACTTTTTCTCTAGGAGCAGGGGGATTACCTAATGACAAAGACGGATTGGCCCGGGTATTGAACCCGAAAAATCCGGCGCGGGAAATTTGGGCCCCAAATTCGTGGGCAAAAAAAAAGCCGTGGTGAAGGGGGCCCTTTACTGTTGTTGGGATGTAGCCAGTGGTGTGTTAAAATTTCAGCAATTGGGCCCTTTGTTAATTTAATTTTAAACCCTCTTTTATTTAAAACCCCCACATGCTTAAAAAGAAAGAAGGTTATCCTTCAAAATGTTGCTCTTTGACCACACATATCTTGCGGGCAGCTCAACTCCTCTGAAGGGAAACTGACCCATGTAATGCTAATAAAATATAGAAAGAAAAATTTTTTCCATACAAAAGGGAGAGAATATTTCCAAAATTTGTGCTTTTTTTGAAGAAAACTATGGGGTTTAAACCGAAAAAGTTTTGTACGTTATTTGAAATTTTTTTGGTATTAGAAAAATTTGGGGATTGCGGGAAAAAATTTAAATTCCCCAAAATTTACGGGGTTATTTATTGGCCCCAAAATTTTGAGGGCCCAGAGTTTGTTGGCTAAAAAAAACCCTGATCCCACCCCAAAACCACGAGGTTTATTTTGGAAATTGAATAAAAATTTCCTAATTTTAGCACCTAATTTTTGGAAAATTAGGTGTTTTAAAAATCCAAAACCAGTTTTATTTTTTTCAAAATAAAAAAAAATTACGGGAAAGATTACCTTTTTTGACTAAAAAGATTATGTTGATTAAACAAAAAAAGGGGTTTTTCTGAAATACTTTAATTTTATTTCTTATTGCCTTAAAACATTGATGTAGATTTAAAAAGATAAAATCAACATTATTTTCTGATAAGAAAATACTCAAATATTTCTTAATTATTAAGATTTGAGATAGAATATCTGGAATTTAATATGTTTGGAAATTTTGGCGGGACAAAAACCAAATTTTAATTTAAATTCTTAAAAGCTTCTTTTTTTTTTTAAATTTAAATTTAACAATCTTGGAAATTTTATTTTCTGTATTTTTTTAAAATAAAAAAAAATAACTGTCGGGGGGCCCCCCGGTTTGGGACACATGCACAGACACAGAAAAGGGGGCCCCCGGGGACTCTGATCCCGCCCAGTCCCTCCCTTTTGGGGAACCCGACCCCTTTAAATTTAGGTGGGCCCCCAAACCCAGAAGATGATCGTTTGAAATGATATACGTGTGACACAGAGGGGAAAAAACCAGACACGAACAATAAGCGTGGTAAAGGCCCGGCCCAAAAGTCGGAAAACATTTCCCGGGTAACGCGGTTCAGGGGAGGTGAGAAAAAGAAGAGTTAAAACCGGGGTCCAAGAAAAAGGGTTTCAATCCCCGGGTTTTGGGGCGCAAACTTTCCCAAAATCCTAGGAGAGAGAATGGTCAAAAGCACAGCGGGTAAAGGTTTAACAGAAAGGACAGCATAAAGTCAAGGCTAGCTAAGGCAAAAAAAGGCCCCACTATAGCAGGAAATTTGTTGAAGGTGAAATAAACCCTTTAAAATATGGGGAAAACCAAGGGAGGCGGGGTTTTGGGGTTTCCTTAGGTGGAAAGAAAACAAGGCTGGATAGGGAACCCCAGAAGGTTGTCAATCAACCCGGGGAAACCCCAAAAAATCCAAGGTTTTGGAGGATTCCGGGGCCCAGGGCGGGGGAAAGGAAAATAAATCAAGCAAAGGGGAAAAGGGAAACACAGTTCCCCAATTTAGTGAATACAATAAAAAAACATAAAAGTAAAAAAACCGGGGTTCCTTTCGCAACGGGGGCCCCCGGGCCCCGAACAGACCCCAAAGTGAGGTTCTTTCAGGCTTGATCATGACAGTCCCCCCCCTTTTTGGGGGGGGCCCTCGGCCCTCAAAAGCCCCCCTTGGTTTATTGTGAGGGGCCCCTGCCCAAATTTTTTTCCCCTTTTTGGGCCCTTTGGGAGCCCCAATTTTTTAAAAGGGGGATTTGAAAAAGGGGTACCTTGGTCTGGGGGGGTTTTTTTATTGATTTGTTTTAGTTGAGCGGTTTTTAAGAGTCTTATGACTCCTAGCCCAGACTGTGCAAGTCGGATAAAAGGTGGATTCTTTTTTGGTTTTACAACCCGTAGTGGCGAGTATAAAGAAGGGATCCCCATAGCAAAAGGGGACAGCTTAGACAGAGCAAATTCTGTGAATCGGGAGTCGAGAGCCAAAACTTCCCGGAGAACGAAAATATTCAAAGGGGCCCTTTAAAATATTTTGCCTTGGGTTCCCGCTTTTTGGGGGGAAAGTTAAAACTTTTCCCCCGGAGCAAGGTCTATGGTACCCAAACATTAGGCTGGTGTGGAGGCGAATTTTCCGCCCAAAATCTCTATTAAGATGTCAGATTTACCCTTCTGAAATAACGTGAGTAATTTAAATTTCCCAAACACCAAGGGGTCAACAGTTTTTAAATTTAGAAACCCCTTGAGTCACCCATTTTTTATTGCTTTTGTGGTTTCCAGTCCAAACACGGATTTTTGGCAGCGGAGCCAGGGAAGCCCAAAAATAATTTTCCGCGGCGAGTTTCTTACAAAAAAGAAAGTTTTTCCCTATGCGAACTCCCCAAAAATTTAAAGTGACTCGTAGTCCGAAAAATTTTATTCTTCCCCCAATTAGGGGGGTTGAATATACCCCAAAAAACCCAAAAAAGGGGGATTCAATGGGAAATAGTTCCAAAACCCCAAAGGCCCGGACAAAAAGACTACTAATAAAAATAGAAACAGCGCCCGAGTCAATCATGCTTTACAAGCGAAATTTTTCAAATTAGCGAAAAAGGTTCAGGCAAAAAAAAAATTTTTACCAGAGTTAGGGGGTACCCGTATACCCGAGTTACCCTTTCCCGGAAACTCCTTTTGGCGTTCAGCGTTTCCATGAAATGACTTGGGTCGGGTCGGGGCGTCTCTCAGAAAATGGTCAGGTTTTCCGCAAAAACCCAAAAACAAACATTCTCCCGCCGATGTTCCTCCTGGTGGGAGCAGGGTGTAAAAAACCCAAAATTTATGGGTTTTTCCTTTAGGGGGGTGGGCGTGAAGTAAAAAGAGGAGAATTTTTTAGAGAAGAAAACAGGAGGGTTTTTCAGAAAAATTTGACCCTTTAAAAAGAAACAGTTGGGCCCCCCTTGTTTTTCCCTGCCCTCTCTCTTTTTAGTTTCTGTCAATATCGGCTAGGGGCTAAAGTCATTTAAGGTTCAGGGGTTGGATGGCTGACCAGGGATCCTTTACCGGGATCAGATAGACCTTTTCTGAAGGGGGTTTTAAGGGGTTGGTCAGACCCCCCGGGGCATGGTACACCAAATTGGGGGAAAAATCAGAACAATTTGTCTTCAGCGAGCGGCCCACCCTGGTGAAAAAGATAGGGTGAGTTTCTGCCCCTTGCCACACGATTTGGGGTTGTCATAGAAATGGCCTAAAACCTGAAAAAATCTTTCAATTTGAAAATCCATTTGGGGCTTCAGGGGGCCCTAGCCTTTAAAACCCAATCCTGAGGTGGGCCCTGGAGGAAAAGACACCACAACTGCTACCAAATTTTGGCTTCAGTGGGAAAAAAAATTTAAAAGGGAAAAAAAAGGTTGGGCAGGATTCCCCGGTTCCCGGGAACCCCGTCTGGGTTTTTCCCCAAAGCGATTCCGGGAAAGTTTTTGGGTTTGTAAAAGGACACTAGGATTCACAAACCCCAGGCGCAGGTATGGAAAACAGAAGGGGGGGAAAGACTGGGTGCCGGGGGGAGCTATGGGGATCCAGACGTTTCGAGATTTGGTTAATTTAAACCCCGCCTTTCCCTGAAAATGAGTTTTCAACTCTTTCCAGGCCGGGGCCCTGACCGACAAAATCGGTTCATATTAAACCGCCGGGGGAGTTGGGGGTTAGGGTTTAAAGGGGCCCGCTTTTAATGTCAGGGGGCCCGGGCAGGGGGCAAATGCACAGACACAGGCCCAAATGGGGCCCCGACTCCCCGACCCAGCCCCTGTCCTGCCCTTTTTTTGGGGAAACCCACTCCTTAAAAGGTCGGCCCCAACCCGAAGTAAACGCCCGGGATGATATAGGGGACCAGACGGGACAAACAGACAAAAAGAAAAAATAAGCGTGGTCAGGCGGTAAAAGTCGGCAAATTCGGGTTTAAAGCGGTTTCGAGACGTGAGGGCAGAAGAGTAAAAAACCCGGGGTCCAAACCAAAAAGGGAATACCGGGGCGGCGCAAAAAGTACAAATCAATAGGAGAGAGGGAAAGGTCAGAAGCACAGCAGGGGGCAGGTAAAAGAAAAAAACAGATAAAGTCAAAAGGGTAGCTACAGGGAGAAGACCACTATAGCAGGCAAAGATGAAGGGGAAATTTAACCTTAAAATAGGGAACCCAAAGGGGGGAAAGGAATTTTTTGAAAGGGCATAGGGGGAAAGAAACACAAGGCGGATAGGGAAAAGGAAGGGTTTTCAATCAAACAGGAGAAAATTTATTAACTCCAAAAGGGGCTGGAGGATTTTCCCGGCCCGGGCGGGGGGGCCAGGAATAATTAAGCAAGGAGCGAGGGAAAACAGTTCACACTTTGTGAATACAATACAAAACATTTAAGTAAGAAACCAGGGCTTTCCCTCCCCAACGGCCGTGGGGCCCGGGGAACAGAGCCCAAAGCTGAGGTTCTGTCAGGCATGATCATGACAATAACTTCCTGTGTCTATAGGAATGTTAAAGTTTTTTTGATATCCTAGTCTTTATCCTATAATGTATCTTCCGCCTGATGATTTGTGAAAGTTGTTCAACTGCCGAGATCAACTTAGCCAGAGTGAATATTGTCCCCTTCACTGTCCTTTTTATTTTCTCCTACTTTATGGCTCTTTAGGATTGTTCATGAAGATGTTTTATCTATACTTGGCTTTGAATCTATTTTATTCTATTACCCTTACGCCAACTTTACTATGACCTAATTTAATTTGTTTAGAGCCTATAAGGGTATGTTCATACGGCTGATTTTGATGCTGTTGTTTTTCCAAAAATTCCAATGTTCTTTTTGATTGATTTTTAGTGCTGTAGGTTGTGATATTGGTTGTGTTTTATTTTCTGCCACACCCGTGTGCCATATTTTTATTTTTTTAAAATTTTTTTGGGGATGGCAGACCAAACATTTTTTTTTTAAACTGTTTGTATGGGGGGTGGTGCCCCCACTTGGCTTTTGCACTTGCCCATTTCACAAGTTTTTAAAATCAATGCCGGTAGCGGTAGCTGGAATCTACCCCCCTGAATGTGGCGGTCTGAACAGGCACCAAGAGAGGTAACATTCCGTATTTCCCCAACGATTGAAAACACCTTTTCAATTGGCAGGGGGGTTATAAGTTTTTTAAAAAAATTTTGAAAATTAAAAAACCTCAAATTGTTCTTGTATTCCAAGTAGCAGAAATGCTTTTCCAAAAATTCCTATGTTCTTTTTGATTGCTTTTTACACACGTATTAGGCACTTCTTTGAAAGCTGTTTTGGGCACTAAAAAGAAGCATCATGTCAATTCTTGAAGCGTTTTCAGTGCTGAAAACCCCAAAGGAATCAATGGAAAGCTTCAAAACCACAACCAAAATCTCAATGTGTTTTTAGACGTGTTTCTCAGCTCGTTTTTTATGTGTTTCTCAGCACATCAAAAACTTCTTCTGAAGAAGTGTGTTTCAGGCGCGATTTTGCTGCTGAAAAATCAGCACTTAAACAGCGTCCAAATAAGCCACGTGAACGTTCCCTAATGATTTTTTTCAACAAACCCTTCTTTAGTAGTGGTCCTCTAAAAAAAATCTTAAAGGGATGTATCGCTTTATCAGTTAGGCTGCTTTTTTGAAGCTTCTATTTCTCAGTTCCTTAAATCCAGGGGCGTCTCTTCCCCTCCCGGGGTGTTTCTTAACTGAAGGGGGTGACATCATCCCCCTTCCTTTTCTTCTCGCTCCCGAGTCGGTTCCCCCCCTCGAGCCCACATGTCACTGTCCTGTTTACTACACAGGCCTGCATTCAGTCTAGACAGTTTCTATGAACTCAGAAACACTGATCTTTTATCCTTCACGTGGAGGTTTGTTACAGTTAAATTCAGTCTTTTATGAACTATCCAGAGCACAGATCCGTTCCCTTTTAGTTTCAGCAGGAACATTTGGCCCGGGCAAAAATTCTGCTGTTTTCTGATTGTAGAAGCGCTGCAGTCACTGAGGAGCTGTAGCTGTACGAGTGAAATTGTTGCCGACCTTACACGCAGGGCTTAGGCACCCGGGGACAATTCTGCTGTTTTCTGATTGTAGAACGCTTAGTGTCACTGAGGGGCTGCTAGCTGTCAGAGTGAAATTTTTGCGGCCCTTCTTGAGTGAGAGAGACAGGAATGCACGCTCCCCTGAATAGAATGGGGGCCAGGGGCGGATGTAAATTAGAGAGCCGTCAGCCGATGAAATGAAAAGGGGGTGGGTCCCACCGGCACTGGAGAAAAAGGGGTTTACACAAAACGAAAAAAAGGGATCCTGTGAAAACAAGACAGCTTTGCAAATGACATCCAATTGCAAAGTTGCTTGTTTTCACTGTCCTCTTATTCTGAAGACCATTTAATGAAATGATACAACCCCTTTAAGGCTGCTCCACACTAGGCTGTTATCTGATTGCTTTAGGTCTACCTAGCAAAAAAGGACAACTTTGATTCAAATTACTCATGTGTTGCCCTTTCAATAGCAACATAAATAACAAAATGGCAATACCATGTTGTTCCTATTCTGGTCTTAATTAGTAAAGGAACATAATTGGCTACAACCCAACGGGGCCATATTTTGTTTTACTGCTTAAAGCAACCACAACCAAATGCCAGATCTAAAGGTTAATCTGGGACATGTCTTCACCTCAGTCTAACAGAAATACATGAATAAGTGTGTCTTTGTGGGCTTCTCAAACACAATGCTTCTACCCACCCCAGTTTTTTAATAGTGTTAAATAGTAGGTAGGGTCTGCACCTATTTATACCCATTTTTTAGATTTTCTATCTAATAAATTATCCCAAATCCTATTAAAATATTGCACACTACACACAGGTTCATATGCCTCCCAATATATACATTTTTGTAAATGGATTAATACTTCCACGGAAGATTGTGATGGCACATAAACCAATTCCTTAATACATTTTACATTTTTCACAATACAATGTAGAAAAGTATGTCAGCCTTCCAGTTCCTCATTTTGTCTTCAGCTCCAGAGACAATACTTTTTGTCTATTGAAACAGCCACCACCATTTTAGTACTGGTCCAAACAGGGGTGTAACTTTGGTTCAAAAAGTGGGGGGTGACCAATTTTCACTCTCATTCCCTATCTTCCTATCCCTCCCTCCTTCACTCGCCTTCCCTTTCACTTCCCCTCCCTTCTCTTCTCTCCCCTCCTCTACCTGCAGTGAGGCGGCCCCCTCTAACCCCACTAGGAGATCTGAGGGAGCGCTGTGAGCGGTCCTTATGGCAAACACTTTTGGTGCAATCCGTAAGATTATGAGTGGCTCTCTAATTACTGAAGTTTAGAGCCGGACTGGGACTAAAAAGCATCCCTGGCAATGAAACTGAACCAGCACACTTACAATATTACCAAGCGAGATGGAAATAAAAAATGTGGTGCAATGCAGCAAATTTCGCTTACCCCATCCCATCCCCCGTCACTACTCCATTACATTTGTTATTGACACAACAGAATGAGAAAAGTAAAAGAAACCAATCTCACTGTACCCCGATCACCGATGTCACATACTGTACCCCAAAATGTATTTTATTGCATATCATCAACAGAAAATACATCACTCAGAAATAAATTATATTACACATGGTAGACATAGAAATTATATTACTAACTGGACCTTAGAAATGAATTGCACATTGTACTCAAGAAATAATATAATTCACTGTACCCCAAAAATTATTATATTACACACTGAACCCTAGAAGTGGATTACATTACTCAGTGTACCCCGAGATTATCACATTACACACTGTACCCCAGAGATGACTATATGACACACTGTACCCCCGATATGACTACATTACACACTGTACCCCAGAGATTACTACGTTACACACCATACCCCAGAGATTACATTACACCATACCCCAGAGATTATTACATTACACACTGTACCCCAGAGATTACTGGGAGAGAGAAGAGGAGTATTTTTCCAGCACAGTTTTGAATAATCTCGGCAGGTAAAATATCCAAGTTTTATTGAGGTACTCACATAAAAACAAGATGCATTGTGTAGTGAAGAAGGTGGCAGGTAAGAAACACACCGAGTAACAGCTTACGCGTTTCGAGCAGTTGAACACCTGCTCTTAGTCATAGCTGTACCCCACAGACTACTACATTACACACCGTACCCCAGAGATTACATTACACCATACCCCAGAGATTACTACATTACACACTGTACCCCAGAGATTACATTACACCATACCCCAGAGATTACATTACACACTGTACCCCAGAGATTACTTTACTCACTGTATCCAAGAGACTACAGTACACACTGTACCCTAGAGATCAGATTACATTACTCACAGTATCCCAGAGACTACATTACTCACTGTACCCTAGAGATTACTACATTAAACACCGTACCCCAGAGATGACATTACACAATACCCTAGAGACTACATTACGTATTGTTCCCCAGAGATTATATTACTCATTGTACTCCAGACATTACATCACACCATACCCCAGAGATTACATTACACCTTACCCCAGAGATTACATTACACATTGTAACCCAGAGATTACCTACATTACACACAGTACCCCAGAGATTACATTACACTGTACCCCAGAGATTACATTACACATTGTACCCCAGAGATTACATTAGACATTGTACCCGAGAGATTAAATTACACACCATACATGAAAGATTACATTACACACCGTACCCCAGAGATTACTGCATTACACACCATGCACCAGATATTACATTACTCACTGTACCCTAGAGATTACTACATTACACACTGTACACCAGAGATTACTACATTACACACAGTACCCCAGAGATTACATTACTCACTGTTCCCTAGATATTACTACATTACCCACTGTACCCCAGATTACATTACACACAGTACCCCAGATATTACTGCATTATTCACTGTCCCCCCAATGATTACATTACACACTATACAACAGAGATATTACACCATACCCCAGAGATTATTACATTACACACTGTAAACCAGAGACTACATTAGACAAGGTACCCCAGATATTGTGTGTATATATATACATATACTGAACACAGACACACTACTCACTTAGGGTGAGCTCACATGATGGTTTTTCAGCACTGGCAGTGTCTTTTGCTTGTTGGAGATTCTGCGCTTGCAAACGCAGAATTCTGACGAGCAAAAGACCCAGATTTCTGCCCCCTATCCTTTAGTGCTGTTAGTGAGTAAAAAACACCTTGAATAATTATTTTTAGGTGCTGACAGTACGTGCCGAAAATACTCAAATAAAATCAGTGTCTTCTAAACAGCGAAACTGATTTTACATAGGGTATAATGTAAATCAGTTTCCTGTCGGATTGGACGCCGGTTCTGAGGCAGATCCAGCACTGAATCCGCCCCAAAATCAGCATTCATATCTTCCGCGTGAATGTACGTTCACACAGCGTATCGCGGGGCATACTGTGCGCTCCGCTACATACCGGGTGTTCTAGAGGTACACGCTGGCCAGTCTATACTTCTAAAATGCTGCGGGGTTGGCCTCATTCATTTTCATTTTCCCCTGCACATGAGTGCAGGGAAGAAGTGACATGGCTAGACACATGACTGTACAGTATAAACCCATCTCACATATACAGTACATACCCTACCCACGTGCACACACAACGCCTAGTACCCTTGTCCCCTCCTTACCTGTCTCCTGTAGACTGGTGCAGTTGGCATTTGGCAAGAGCTTCTCTTGTTCTCTGATGAGGGCTGAGCATAGGAAAAGGGGTATACAATGGGAGGGAAAGATACAGCCCCAGATACAGAGTGTGCTGGACTGTGAGAAGCGTCCTGATAGGTGAAGCAGCCCCTGCTGACTCCTGCTCTACCAATCAGCGCTGTTCTCACTCTGCATTGACACTTGAGGCTGCTACCTACTCTGTCCCCCCCAAAACGCATGGAATAATAGGAGGCAAAAGGAAGGTTAACTTCTTCCTCCTCTGTGCTCTACTTACCTCACTTACCGTATTCTACATGCTTCATAAGGATTCTTTTTTACTGAAGAGGCTAAAAAGTGGGGGGACTGTCCCCCACCCAGAAAAAGTGAGGGACATGTCCTCTCTGTACCCCCCTAAAGTTATACCTATGGGTCCAAAAATCTCTTATTTTAGTGATGCCATTCTATCCTTTGTCTAATGGTTCTTGAGCCAACAAATGACATCTAGAGCATGTAATTCTACAGACAAAAATAAAGCAGTTCTTTTCAGACAGTTACCAAAGCCACTCACATTTCAGGACAGCACATAGGCATTTACTAAGGACAAAAACAAAAAACCCTCTTCTTCAGGTCCCTCTGCTTGAGGGAATCAAAAAGCTTAGTTGGACCTTTAATTCAGTTAACCTTTGTTAATCTTGACAGTGATAGCATGTTGTACTGAATTTCTGTATTACTTAGTCTTCTAACATCATAAAGCTAGGTTTTTTTTTTGGTCTCTGGGGCATAGTCAGAGAATATGTTCATTTTAGATCCAGAAAATGTAAGCTATGAGCCATTTCTTGCTATCTTTAAAATAGCTTCACAGTCTCCGGAGACCAATCATTTCTTTGCTGACCACTGACAGTTTCCTTTTGCAGAAGGATTCTATGGACCCTTAGAATATGAAAAAAACTCAGAGGACACCTTTTTACAAAAAACCCTCAATAATCCAATTATTTCATAAACAGAGCAACATTCTTGTCTTCACATTTTTCTAGGAAACCAATCATCCTGACATTATAGCAACTCGATCTGTTCTACAGGTTAAGTGTTCTCTGTTATAATGATACTTCTGTAGATTTTAAACTAGGCAACAGTTTTTGGGTTCTGGAAGCATAATTCTCAATCACTCCCACTCTGCCGTCTATGTCCTGTCTCTCGCTGATCTTCTCCATACCAAGACAAGCTTTAAAAGGATTTTCTCATTACAATGATTAGCTTTCAATATGTAGGGAAAGGTAAATGAAAACTTTTATTAAATGCACTGCTTTTCTTATTTTGCTTTGTTGAGGAGATACAATTTCTTTTGGTTAGCAACCATCTCTCCAATCTGATTAGCTGGAATCTGCTGTCCATCCATGGTGATGTCACTCCCTGTTATGTATAATCTCTAGGAACAGAACTTTCTTTGTTTAAAATAAGGACACAATTTCACTTAGAGCTCTGTATTTTTGTTTCATACAGATTAAATCTCCTGCAGTCATTTCATTGTAACAGGCTCAACTTCTCCCCTTCACAGTCCATGCTTGATGATACTGTACAGGAAAGGAGGCGGCTGCGAAGCGGTGAAAGACAAAGCTGCAGTGAGTGAAACACAAGCAATTGCCGCAGCTTCTAAAGTGCTGTTAGCGGCGTCTCATATACCTTTCAGTGTCTACATTCAGACTAGAAGAAGCACCCCCATTTTCCTCTCAAGTCTGGGGGGTAAAATGTGCATCATAGGGTATGTTCACGCGAGGTAATTTTGGCGTGCATTTCGCCACATATTTGCGCTCTACTAAGCGTGAGATGCGTGCTGAATTTACGGTAATCCATAGTCCTCATAGAGAACTATGGATTACGACTCCTCTCCCCGATCGTACAATACGATCGTATTGTATGTGCGGGGAGATAAGTGACATGTAAATACGCACCACGAGTAATGACTGTCAATGGGGCCGGCATGTTGCCCCCTCCCCCGCCGCGCTTTGGATGTATACGCATTTCGCGTGAGCTCCCGAAAGTCACGATGTACTGCGGCTTGTACTGTTCACGCCGCAGTACATCGTCTGAACATAGCCTTATAGCCCGACAAAATACGGTATCTAATTTGACAGCATTACAGAGTCTTTTGTGCTTTTTATGTTTTGTGTTACATGCTAGAGTAGATGTAGGCTTACTTGTAACTGAATTCTGAGAATGTGTCATTTTTACAGCCCGGGTAACATAATTTTCTTTAACCCCTCTGCAGATAATCAATTTTTACTTGGCCCCAAAAGGAATTAAGATAAAGTTATACATCTAGTTCAAAGAAGCGATGTCCTGTAACAGACAGGGTGGTGTAATAGCGGCCCCCCAACTATGTCCACCTGTTGCCACCCCCCTTAAGCGTTCTTTTGAATTGCAAGGAGAGGCGCAGTGTTTGAGACGTGTGGTGCACCAGCAATAATAAACTGACACGACAACTGTTCTGGGAGAGATAAGGGTTTTACTCTCGTCCTTAGCGGCTGTTGCAGTACATAAACTGCGCTTGTGTCCTGGCACCTAGCAGCTTCAGCACCACACACACACAGATAACAAGGGGTCCTCCTCTTGCCCACCTCACTGCTCTACCTGACCGTTCTCATCTGCTTCCTCCACCATGGCTCAGGCCTCCTGCTGAACTTCTCCCGCTGCTCCCTGGATCAATGCCTCCAGACACTCACTGACTCTAGAGTGGGGACCTCTCCCTGGTCTCTCCCAGATTTTCTCTGCTTTTAACAAATTGCATCTTTATACAAGGATAGCAACTATCAAAGGATCGATAACTCTCCAACATATCCAATCTCAGGGATATGTTTCATCTAAAGGTAAAAGGATACAAAGACATCATCTGTGTAACCATATCCCAAGGTGATGATGTTGAAAAGCCTGTGCAATTCAGACAGCCCAGGGTGATGCCAATGAGGCATACTGCCACCACATCATTAAAGTGGAGAATCACTTTACAGTGTTTCCAAACTTGACATGCCAACCTATGGGTAGGTAATTTCCCAATGTAAAGGTGTGATATTTTAATACAGAACACAGGTTGTTAAAGCTCAGTATATGTGCTAAGTGCGCCTCAGAATTTGGTATTACTTCCCTTGTAAGCCAAGTTTTAATGATTTTAAGCTGATTTGTTACATCATATAAAAATAGATCCATTAACCCCTTCCCGACATTGGACGTATGCATACGTCCTGGCGATCGCGCGGGCTTGCGGGCGAGCCGCGCACGATTGCGACATGGGACCAGCGGCTCCGGACGTGGGTGTTTAACCCCTTTACTCCGACGATCAATTAAGATCGTCGGAGCTAAGTCGCAGGTCCCTCCTGCCTGCTACTCGGCGTGCTGCTGCACATTAGTGCAGCAACGATCTCCTACCAGACAGCCCCGGGAACTGAAAGTCACTTCCTGGAGCTCTGTGACGTCACGATGCCCACAATGCATTGTGGGCATCGTTACTGACAGTTGTCATGGCGACCAGTGCATAGCAACAGTGCTATGTACTGCCCTGCCTTCTAACAGCAACCTTCAGAAGATCTGAAGATTGCTTTTATAAATCCCCTATGGGGAAAGTAAAAAAAAGTGTAAAGAAAAAAGTAAAAAAAAGAGAAAAAAGTACCGTATATACTCGAGTATAAGCCGACCCGAGTATAAGCCGAGGCACCTAATTTTGCCACAAAAACCGGGAAAGCTTATTGACTCGAGTATAAGCCTAGGGTGGAAAACGCAGCGGCTACTGGTGAATTTTAAAAATAAAAACAGATACCAATAAAATTACATAGGCAGGTATATGTCTCCCATAGGCAGATATAGGCTGGTATAGGCAGTTTAATGTCCCCCATAGGCAGATATAGGCAGTTTAATGTCCCCCATAGGCAGTTTAATGTCCCCAATAGGCAGATATAGGCTGGTATAGGCAGTTTGATTTCCGCAATAGGCAGGTTATAGGCATGAATAGGCAGTTTAATGTCCCCATAGGCAGGTTATAGGCAGCTATATGTCCCACTAGGCAGGCTATAGGCAGGTAATTGCCCCCATAGGCAGGTTATAGGCAGGTATAGGTCCTCATAGGCAGGGTATAGGCAGGTATTGGTCGTTATAGGCTGGTTTAGGCAGGTATAGGTCCCCCTAGGCAGGCTATAGGCAGGTATAGGCCCCCCTAGCAGGTATAGGCAGGGTATAGGCAGGTATATGTCCTCTTAGGCAGCCTATAGGCAGGTATCGGTCCCCCGAGCGGGTATGGGCAGGCTCTAGGCCGGGGTGGGCGGGCTGTAGGTCCCCCTAGCAGGTATAGGCAGGCTATAGGCAGGTATGGGCAGGCTATAGGCATGTATGGGCAGGTATGGGCAGGCTATAGGTCCCCCTAGCATATAGGTTATAGGCTATAGGCAGGTGTAGGTAGGATTTTAAAACAAAAAAAACACTGACCTGGCTCCCCGCTGCTCCGTCTCCCTCGCCGCTCCGCCTCCTCGCTGTCCGGCCGTCTGCCCGCTCTCCTCGATCTTCTCGGCACAGGTGGGTGATGTCATCAGGCCGCGCACGCAGCGTGATGACACACACTGCCTGTGCCGGAAACTCCGGACGGCCGCGAGTTTGCGTCCGCCTGGAGTCCGCTGCGGAGCACGGAGCGCTCGCTCTCTGCCCCGCAGTGGTATCCCTTCACCTATATGTGCTCTGGAGGAGTCGCATATAGGTGAAGGGATCGCTGGCAGTGCCCGGATCACCGCAGCGTCCGTACACTGTGTGCTCACTCGGCCTTCAGTTATATGCACTCCCAGAGGAGCCGCATATAGCTGAAGTGTCCCTGCCGTCACTGGGGCCATCGCAGCGCCCGAGTGCCGACAGTGACTCTAGTATAAGCCGAGGTCGCATTTTTCAGTACATTTTTTGTGCTGAAAAACTCGGCTTATACTCGAGTATATACGGTAAAACACAAACACAGACGCCAAACGCCCCGAAAAAGATCAAAAATAAATAAAGTACCCATATTTGGTATCGCCACATGCGTAACGACCTGTCCTATAAATGTGTCATATTAATTAACCCGTATGGTGAACACTGTTAAAAAAATTTTTAAAAAAACAATCAAAGAATTGCGATTTTTGTTCATCCCGCTGCTCATAAAATGGAATAAAAAGCGATCAAAAACTCAAATAAACACCAAATTTTTAACAATTAAAACACCAAATCATCTCACAAAAAAAAATTCCTTACTCCTCTCTGTATACGGAAAAATAAAAAATGTATGGCTCTCAGAAGACAGTGATGCATACAAATTGTTTTACACAATAAAAACACTTTTTTTTTAAAGTGCTTCAACATAAAAAAAACTATATAAATTGTGTATCACCGTAATCGTATCGAGCCACAAAGTAGAGCTAATTTATCACAGATACTGCACGGTGAGAGCTGTTAAAAATAAAAAACACTACTAGGAATGCAATATTTTCGTCACCCTGCCTTCCAAAAAACGGATTTAAAACTGATCAAAAGGTCTTGTCTCCAAAAAATGATACCAATAAAAACGTCAACTTATCCTGCAAAAAACAAGCCCCTACACAGCTCCGTACACACAAAAATAAAATACTTATGGCTCTCACATTGCGGCAATGCAAAAATGTGTTTTCTGTTTTGAATAAAAGTGTTTTTATTATGTAAAAGCAGTAAAACATGAAAAAAAAAATACAAATTTGGTATCACTAATCGTATCAACCTGCTGAGTAAAGCTAGAATGTCATTTATACCGCACGGTGACCGCTGTAAAAAATAAAAATAAAAAACACTACCAGGAATGTTGTATTTTGTTCAAAATGCCTCACAAAAACCTGAATAAAAAGTGATCAAAGTGTCATATGGCCCCCATAATGGTACATATAAAAATGTCAGCTCATCCCACAAAAAACAAGCCCATAATCAGCTCTGTATACAGAAAAATAAAAAAGCTATTTTTGTCAGAATAGGACGCAATTTTTTATAGACCTATTTCTATTGTGTAAATTAATAAAACATAAAAAAACTATATAAAATTTTTATCATTGTAATTGTACCGACCATATAGTAAAGTTATCCTGTTTTTTATCCCGTACGGCTAACATTGTAAGAATGAAGCCAAACAAACAATGGCGGAACTGTGTTTTTTCCCCCCATTTTCATAGTCCAATACTGAAAAAAAACTATGGAACACCTGTGCGCCCAAAATGCACAGTACACCCCTAGATGAAATCCCTGAGGGGTGTTGAATCCAAAATGGGGTGACTTCTGGAAGGTTTCACCTGTTCTGGTACTTTGGGGGCTTTGCAAATGCGACATATGGCCCCACCAAAATCTGCGTTCCAAAAGCCATATAGCGCTCCCTCCCTTGTACACCCTGCCATGCGCCCAAACAGCAGTTTACATTCACATGTAGGGTATTGCCGAACTTGGAAGAAATTGCGTGACAAAATTTTGGGTGCTTTTTTTCCAGGATTCCTTGTAAAAATGAAACATTTTCAGCTAAAATTGCAGTTTGTTGGAAAAAAATAACATTTTTAATTTTCACAGCTTAACACTAAAAAAAAATTGTGAATCACCTGTGGGGTCTATATACTCACTGCATCCCTGGATATATTCCTTAAGGGGTGTAGTTTCCAACATGGGGTCTTTTTAGGGGTGTTTATTAAATTTTAACACCTTAGGGCGTCTGCAAACCTGAAATGGCACCTAAATCGTAATGAAAATGAGACCCCAGAGTCCAGTAGGTGCTCCTCCTACTCTGGGGCTTGTGGTTGAGCCAAATCGCGCATTAGGCCCAC
This sequence comes from Phyllomedusa bahiana, assembly GCA_025379985.1. Classification (NCBI taxonomy): domain Eukaryota; kingdom Metazoa; phylum Chordata; class Amphibia; order Anura; family Hylidae; genus Phyllomedusa; species Phyllomedusa bahiana. Next base: position 23,905 of record JAODAL010009908.1, read on the forward strand.
ATATGGGATATCTCTGAAAATGGCACAGTCTGGGGAATCAATATTAAGTTGCATTTATCTGATCAAATCTACCGTGTTCTTGTGAATAATGGATAAAAATTTAAAATCTGTAAAAAAAAGTGAAATTTTGACATTTCACCTCCACTTTGCTTTAATTCCTGTGAAACACCTAATGGGTTAATAAACTTCCTAAATGCTGTTTTGAATACTTTAAGGGGTGTAGTTTCTTAGATGAAGTCATTTATTGGGGTATCTGACATACAGGCCAATCAAAATCCCGTTAGAACTGGACTGGTCCCTAAAAAAATGTATATTGCAAATTTTCAAGAAAATTTGAAAATCACTACTAAATTTCTAAGCTCCCTAATGACGTAAATAAAAAAAATACTTTAAATAAAAGATGCCAACCTACAGTAGACATACCATTGGTACAGTGCGCGGGCAGGATGGTAAGATAGGGTGCAAACCCGCTATAGAGATGGTGAATTTGCCTGAGGAATGTTGTTTATAAGAACGCAGCAGTAGCAACAGTAAATAATATCAGTATGCATGCAGGAGAGTAAGGCCATGTTCACACGGCTTATTCTGGGACGTAATTCAGTCCGTAATTACGCGCCGGAGTGCGCCAATTACGGGCTGAATCCGTCCCAGTAACTACGGTAATGCACAGTTCTCATAGAGAACTATGCATTACGTCTCCTCTCCCTGCTCGGCGAATACGCCGAGGGGGGAGATAAATTACAGGTCACTTTCTAGCGGCGTATACGCGCCGCTAGCAATGACTGTCTATGGGCCGGCGAAGTTCCGGCTCCCCGCTCGCTCCCCCGCTTCCGCCCCGCCCCCGGCCACACGGCATAATTGCGGGGCGTAATTACGCCCCGCAGTTAAGCCGTGTGAACATAGCCTAAAAGGGGGAATGGGTGTTGTTGAATCTCTGATGGCCAATTGGTGAGCACCTGAATAGGGTGTGTACCTAAGATGATATAAAAGGAAATGAGCTAGACCACATGGGACCGTGCCTCTGTCCCCTGATGAAGCCAGTTGGTGAAACATGTTGGGGAGGTCAGGCATGACATTTTAATTTGTGATTTCCCACCTCTTTCTACTGTGTTACCCGCTGTAGAGGGTCTCACAAGGAAACCTTATATGTTTTATGTCCATCAGATTAAGGATGACTGCCCAAGTAAGATGTTGTGGATCCCTTATTGAAGTTAGTAAATCACTGTATATATAAGGTTCCCCTGTTAATAGGTGATGTTCCACCAGACTTGATAATAGAAAAGGAGTTATTCCTTCACAATTAGAAAGGGATAAATTGAGAGGTTAGAAATCAGGTTTTTAAATAGTGTGTATCGAGGTTAAGTGTTATACATAATAAAAGTTAAGTTTTAGTGCTTTATAGATTGAGAACTGATAAGAGTTTAAATTTGCCTTTGGCAAAATAGTAAATATAGTCACTGTAATGTTACTGACCAAACCAGTATACCTAGACCAATATTGCCAAGCTGGGCAGTTCCTAGGCTAAATTTCACTCAGGGCGAGGTGTAGAAATTTTTCCTCCCCCTCCCCCCGGTAACATATTGCGCCACTATGCGACACATTGTATCACCATAAATCAATGCCAAAATATACAAAAAGCTTTACCACAATGTGCTACGTATAAAACTGCTAAATAATAGTCATACAGTTACCAAATAACACCGCCCGCTACACCAACCAGAATCCCAAGACCACTAAGACCACATATCACCAACACACAGTGACCGAATAATACCACCACACCATGACCACATATCACCACCATATAGTGACTGAATAATACAAACTGACAATTACTGAATACAAACCATTATAGCTGTACACAGGCTCTGCAGACAAATAAATGATTACATTAAAGTTATATCTAGTGACTCACAGGTGACGTCTCTGAAGAGTTGTTCTCTTTCTCTTCTTCTTCTTTTCCATCTGTCCCAGACGCCATGATGACTACTTATGACTCTTCACTGTAAAATTTACAAAACAAATATCTTAAGACTCCTCCCTTTATCAGCACTTTTCTACAAATTCCTATCTTTATCCCCATCTATATCCCCATCTAAACTCCCCATCTATAGCACCTCATATGGTAGCCATGTAATATTCCCCCTGTAGCCACATAGTAGCCCCCTATAGCCAGGTAGTAGCCCCCTGTAGCCAGCTGATGCCCCCTTGTAGCCAGTGATGCCCCCCTGTAGCCAGTAGATGCCCCCTGTAGCCAGTAGATTCTCCCCGTGTAGCCAGGAGATGCCCCCCTGTAGCCAGTGATTCCCCCCTTGTAGCCAGTAGATGCCCCCCCTGTAGCCAGTAGATGCCCCCCTGTAGCCAGTAGATGCCCCCCTGTAGCCAGGTGATGCCCCCCTGGCCAGTAGATGCCCCCTTGTAGCCAGTGATGCCCCTGTAGCCAGTAGATGCCCCCTGTAGCCAGTGATGCCCCCTGTAGCCAGTGATGCCCCTGTTGCCAGTAGATGCCCCCTGTAGCCAGTAGATGCCCCCCTGTAGCCAGTGATGCCCACTGCAACCAGTGATGCCCCCCTGTAGCCAGTGATGCCCAATGTAGCCAGTGATGCCCCCCTCTAGCCAGTGATGCCCCCCTGTAGCCAGTAGATGCCCCCTTGTAGCCAGTGGTGCCCCCCTGTAGCCAGGTGATGCACCTGTAGCAGTAGTGCCCCCTTGTAGCCAGTAGATGCCCACCCTGTAGCCAGTATTCCCCCTGCAGCCAGTGATGCCCCCTGTAGCCAGTGATGTCCCTGTAGCCAGTAGATGCCCCTCTGTAACCAGTAGATGCCCCCTTGTAGTCAGTAATTCCCCCTGTAAGCAGTGATGTCCCCATGTAGACAGTAGATGCCCCTCTGTAGCCAGTAGATGCCCCCCTGTAGCCAGTAATTCCGCCTGTAGCCAGAGATGCCCCTCTGTAGCCAGTAGATGCCCCCTGTAGCCAGAAATTCCCCCTGTAGCCAGTGATGCCCCCCCTGTACCCAGGGATGTACCCTGTAGCCGTAAAATGCCCCCTGTAGCCAGTAGATGCCCCTGTAACTAATTATAAAATAACAAAAAAGTACTCACCTCGTTCCGCGCCTCCCGTCCGGAGCTGCTGAGCGGTGTAAGCGGCGTGACATCATCACGCCGCTTACGCCGCACGCAGCTCCCAGGAATCTTACACGGCCGGCAGAGCTGCCGACTGAGGAGACCCAGCGTCGCAGGGGGCGCGCTGATACAGGGAAGGAGACAGGAGGGGAACGATCCGTCCCGTCTCCTCCCTGCACCAGCAGCTGCTAGCTCTGCGCGACTGTTATAAAACAGCCGCGCAGAGTCAGGGGCGATCCTCTAGGCGAGGCGGGTGAGCGGAGCCTCAGTGCACCGAGCGATCGCCCTACTCGCCCGCCCCTAGGAACGGCCCTGTTGCCAAGCAACAATATACAAATACTAAATAATACTGCCACTTATCACTACCATATACTGACTAGGGTCCCCTGTAGGAAGAATAGTCCCTCCCCTGTAGATTAGGGCCCCCCTGTAGGCAGAATAGTTCCCCCCCTGTAGATTAGACCCCCCTGTAGGCAGAATAGTCCCTCCCCTGTAGATTAGGGCCTTCCTGTAGCTAGAATAGTCCCCCTGTTGGCAGGATAGTCCCCCTCCTCCATTTTTAGGGCCCCATGTAGGCAAATAGTCCCCCCTGTTTTTAGGGCCCCCTGTTAGCAGGATAGTCCCCCCCATTTTTAGGGCTCCATGTAGGCAAATTACCCCCCCCCATTTTTAGGGCCCCCTATTGGCAGGATAACCCCCCCATTTTTAGGGCCCCATGTTGGTAAATAGTCCCCCCCCCCTGTTTTTAGGGCCCCCTGTTGGCAGGATAGTTTCCCCCCCCCATTTTTAGGCCCCATTAGGAAATAGTCCCGCCCTACTTCACCCCGTTTTTTTTTTAGGGCCCCCTATAGATAGAATAGTCCCCCCCCTGTTGCTTAGGTCGGCCCCGTAGCTAATTACTCAACTTTCCCCGCTCCCCCAGCATCTTCGTCTGCTCCCGGCCCCAAGCCTGCTGCTTTAGGCTTGGGGCCAGGACAGGAAGCTCGGCAGGCATCGCGATAACGTCACTCGCATCGCGCCGGCTGCAGAGCTATGTACGGCAGGGGCAGGGAGCGCACAGGTCTCCCTCCTCCACAGTTCATCTTAATTGTATGCATGTCCCAAGGACATGCATACAATTAAGATAGCCTCTGTGAAGCAAGGGGGCGGAACCTGCCACTGGCGGGGCCCCCCGTCGCTTCACAGACCGCCCAGGCCCCGTAGAGCAGTACTGGTTGTACTGCCCTACCGGCGGCCCTGACTTGACATATAATACAACCCTATCCTTACTTGAAACAATAGTTGCCCACCTATAAAGAGCACCTAAAGGCATGTTCACACGGCTTAAAATGGGCCGTATTTCGGTCCGTAATTACGCGCCGAAGTGCGCCAATTACGGGCCGAAAACGGCCCATTCATTACGGTAAATTCACAGTTCTCATAGAGAACAAAGGATTACGTCTCCTCTCCCAGCCCGGCGAATCCGCCGCGGGGGGGAGATAAGTGACATGTCACTTTCTAGCGGCGCATACGCGCCGCTAGCAGTGATTGTCTATGGGCCGGCGAAGCGCCGGCCCCCTGCTCAGTCCCCCGCTCCCGCCCCCGGTCACACGGCATAATTGCGGGGCGTAATTACGCCCTGCAAATACACCGTGTGAACATAGCCTAAGAGTAGTCATTAACCATTTGGTGGCAAGGGCAAATAGGAGAGGTGAACGTGAACAGTCCTATCTTGTGTCTCTGTGTAAACAAAAGTATGTTGAATGATTATCATTACTAAAACTGCTGTCCTATGAGTCCTCTAAAGAGGAGAGTATCTACCATTTTTCTTTCTAATCAATCAATGAAAAAACTCTATCGCAGAAAATAAACATTGAAGATTCAAGCAATTTATAAAAAACATGAAAAATATGAAAAGGAAAAAAAGAGAAATTGCAATAATTACATTGAAATATTTGGAAATAGATACTAGAGAATTGCTGGTTGCCAATTTCTATTGTGCTGTCATGAGATTTTCTAATACTTCATATTCTGAGTGTATAAAGATATTTATCCCATTTATTGCTTCTTCTGTCCAGGACACTGACTATCCAGTACACTGACTATTCCAGGCAGCTGTGATGCTTCTTCAAATTGCAATTAAAATATATTACAAATAATAAATCAGACGGCCAAAGATGTTAAAATATTGGACATTATGCTACAGTAGATGAGTTAATGAACCTTCATTTCTATAACCTTCTCTAAAATTAACTCTTTACATTTGATAGTCTAACTAAGGTCAAATTCCAGTGTAGTAAAAGTTTATAGGATTACTATTCTTCTATGACAGGTTTTTATGTTTTGGAGGTCATGAGTTAGAGTTTTTTGGGCAGTTTTTTGGCGTGTTTTACGCACTGGAAAATGGACCAAAATCAGTCTCAGACAAGTTTCAAATAATTCCTCATTGAATATAATTTATAATAAGCCTTGTCATTCACATGAAGCATATCTCACAAGCGTAATAGTGAGCCGTTTTTTAATGCAAATACAGGCGTAAAAATAACCATGTCATTGTCAATTTCTCGACACCCTCCTACTTTAGGACTCAGAAGGACATACCCACTTTGACTTGTTTAGGAAACCCACAAACAGGAATTCTCTCCTACACTTCTCAAGCAATCATCCACCAACCACTAAAAAGTCCCTACCTATATCTCAATACAGCAGGGTTTGCAGAATAGTGGATGATGCTGCTACTCTAAATGTCCGTCTCACAGAGATGACAACAAGGTTCATCGAAAGAGGCTACCCACCCATATTACTCTCTGAATTGCAATCCAAGGCTCCTTCTCGACAAACTTCGGCCCATGCTCTATTACATCCACCATCCACACCCCAGATACCCTTCGTTCAAAAATTTCATTCTTTTAGCCATAAAATTATGGCTATTTACATGCAAAGCTTCACAACGGGTACAAGATCGACTATCTAAGCACAAGTATACCATTAGGTGCCATGACCATCTCTTGCCTTTAACAGACCACTTCCACCAACACCACCACCAAATCTCACAACTGTGGTTTCAGGTCATTGATCAAGTGCCTCCTCAAAGAAGAGGGGGCATTCGTATTGCACTTTTAAAAAGAAGAGAGACTTTTTGGATCCACATGTTCCAAACTTTGGAGCCCCTATTGCTCATTCGAGAATTCTACTGCAAATGTCTATAATACCTGCTTGAGATCCCTCTATTGGTTGCTCTTATCTGTTTCCATATCCTTTAGCTCTCTGCTTTTTCTTATATTTGATACTTTTTTCCTATTGCATTTATTGAGTAACTTATTTATACCCACATGTTCTGCTCTTATGACATCTAAGATCTACTTTTGACTCTAGAAATAATTTTGTTAAATGTATTACCTCTTTATCGTTACCTTTATGGTTTCTCTGTAATTTTGTAAATATGTACTTATTTTGACTTTTTATTGTATATGATTTTTCACTATATTTCAAGTTTTTTCTTTTAAGACCAAATGACACCTCTTCACAGGGTCGTTTTTCTGATATTTACCTCAGGATTGGTAATCGTCTACCTCTCCTAAGCCCTCTCTTTCCCTTTTTTACCTTTCCTTTTTATTTTTTTCCCCATTTTTCCCTTTTTTCATTCAGTAGGCTTTTTCTTATGTTTAGTCTTCCTCGCCCTTCCTTTATATTTGTCTCTTTTGATCCTTATTTGCATCTCAATCGATATATTCCATCCATTTTCTCCTCTTATGCCATACCTTTAGGTTATTTCATCCTGTTATCCCTTTCCTATTCTCTCCTTGTTTTGCCTCTTAATACTGTATATTTTCTTCTTTCTTTTACTCACTATTATATCCATTTTTTCATGCTGCTCATTGTGGCTTTATTGTTTTATTTTCTCTCCATATATACTATTTAGTTCCCTCTTCAGGTCTCTTTCCTTTATATTACTCTTCCTTTCTTTCATCATGCACCTTAGAACTGCCTCTTCTTGCTAGTCCCAGGCTTATTCTATGCCCTGGCAGACTCTCTACATCACTCACTATACATAGCTACTCCGCATGCATTCCATACACAGGAAGTTAATGCTACTGCCGATATTTAGCATCTGGTGCGCTTGCCAGACACCAGATGGCTTCATATCTCCTGTCCCTCTCCTGTACCAGGTCTGTAGTTTATTTTCCTACGCCAGTGGCCTCCAAACTGTGGCTCTCCAGCAGTCAGAAAACTATAACTTCCATCCTGCCCACTGATATAGATTATATAAATGCATGATGGGAGTTGTAGTTTCCCACCAGCCGAAGAGCCGCAGTTTGCAGATCACTGCTCTAGTCCATCTGCCGTTTACCTATATTAGCTTATACCTACTGACATTAGGTCTAGCCCATTATTCTTTGCCCCAGCCTTTTCCTTTGCCCATGTCTATATCTTGTTCATATGTCTCTTCTTCTTGGTTCTTCTCTACCTCATTAGTGATAACAAGATCCCTGTTCCCTAGATTTCTCCCCATAAGCTCTCTTATCCCTACTATTGCTTCTCATTACTGATCCCACATGACTCTTCATTCCCTATCCCATCTATTACTCCTTTCACTACAATAACTCCCATTCTCCATCATCTGCTTATTGGTATATCGAAGACATACATTTCTTTTCTCCCTCCTTCTCCTGGTCTCGTGTCCTATTTTCACTTGTACATTTTCTTTCTATAGTATTTCTATTATTTCTATTTATTCTTTTCGCTACACTCTGTAATTTTTTTTTTTTAGTTTTAACTTATTTTTGTTACATTCGAATATATCTCAAAGAACATTCAATTTCAGACGTTTCTGATGAAAGCCACCTGGCTGAAAATGTTCAAATTGGTCTGGCTTTTCTCCACTTTACTCATATATGCATCTATTAATATTGGAGTTTTCTCTACTTGTAAATAAATGTACACTTTTGCATGAATTCTGTGGTGTGTTGTGGATTTATTTAAAAATTTCGATTCTACTGTCATGAGATTTTCTAATACTTCATATTCTCAGTGCATAAAGATATTTATTCCCTTTATTGCTTCTTCCATCCAGGACACTGACTTCTTATTCCAGGCTGTGATGCTTCTCCAAATTGCAATTAAAATATATAGCAAATAATAAATCAGAAGGCCAAAAATGTTAAAATATTGGACATTATGCTACAGTAGATGAGTTAATGAGCCTTCATTTCTATAACCTTCTCTAAAATGAACTCTTTAAATTTGATAGTTTAACTAAGGTCAAATTCCAGTGTAGTAAAAGTTTATAGGATTTCTATTCTTCTATGACAGGCTTTCATGTTTGAAGGTCGTGAGCAGATGGATGGGCGAATCGATTCTAACGAGAAGTTGGAATTCGTTTTAGAATTCAGAAAACTTCGGTTCGAATGAAGTCGAATTTGGAGTTTACTTCGGTGATGAACGAGTGTGCTTTTGATTGATTAAAATGGCTGCGGCACATGGCGCATACATGGGCGCAAAGCACTCTGGGAGGAAGAAGGCATAGCCTGCATGACATGTGTAGAGGTGAAGCCAATCATGAGACCGGTGGGTTCTGGTGACGTCACCGCATAATATAAGTCCTGGAGCGACGCCGGAGCTCACCACTCCTCTCACTGTGCTCATCAGGGAAGAGGTGCTGCTGCCTGCAGGCGGCTGATAGCTCCTTACTGAAGAATTGGATTTTTATATAGCGAATTCTGTGGGGTGTCTCGCTTGTCTCAGAGAATTTTCTCTTTATTTTCTATTTCTATTTTTTTGTGGTATTGGAATCTGAAATCCAGTGTGCGTTTCACTGCAGCTGCATATACATTCAATATTCCAAGAGGGATCTAAGACAGTTCCTGTTGATAAGTATTAAAGAATACAGCGTTTTATACGTATACCAAATACCACTTCATTTTTGGGCTGCTCAATTCTATTGGCAATTTACATCGAGGGGGTTAATTAAGCATTGTTTTATCATATACATTTTTCCTGTAGCCTAATTCACTAAGCAGAAGGTAATTCACAACTGTATCTCTTGTTGGTGTGGCGTAGAAAACACGCAATTTGTAACACGTACAAAGCTACTAGTTTGTGCGAGCTCAAATTCTTTGGCGCAAATTTACATCCAGTGGGTTAATTATGAGTTGTTTTTCTGGTGTGCTGACTCAAACACATAACCGTCTTTTCAACGCCTAAAATATAAATTTTTCCTGTAGCACTAATTCACAAGCTAAGGTTAATTACAACTGTTCTCTTGGTTGTGTGGCGTAGAAAACTCGCAAATTGTAACAGGGCTTACAAAGCTATTTTTGTCCGCGGCTCAATTTCTATTGCGTATTTACATTCCAGGGGATTAATTAAGCGTTGTTTTGCTGGGTATCCCTGTGGTACCTCGTGTGCTGACAAAAAATTAAACCGTCTTTTTTCAACGCCAAATTATAAAATGTTTTCCTGTAGTCTATTCACAAGCAAAGGTTAATTACATCTGTATCTCTTGTTGTGTGGGTAGAAAGATAGAAAACACGCCAATTGTAACACGCTACAAAGCTAATATTTTGTGCGGCTCAATTCTTTTGCGGCAATTTACAGCAGGGGGTTATTAAGCGTTGTTTTGCTGGTGTGCTGTACACAAAAATAAAACCGTCTTTTTTCAACGCCAAAATTATAAATTTTTCCTGTACCTAATTCAAAGCAATAGGGTTATTGCAACTGTCTCTCTTGTTGTTTGTGGCGTAGAAAACACGCAATTGTAACACGCTACATAATGCTTACTAGTTTGTGCGGCTCAATTCTTTGGCGCAATTTACTCAGGGGGTTAATTAAGAGTGGTTTAGATGGTGCTGTGCTGACAAATAAATATACCGTCTTTTTTCATCAGCCAAAATATTCATATTTTTTTTACCTTGTTGCTTATTTCACAAGCAAAGGTTAAATTACTACTCGTTTCTCTTGTTGTGTGGCGTAGAAAAACGCAATTGTTAACTACGTAAAAGCTACTATTTTGTGCGGCTCAATTTATTGCTTAATTTACATCCAGGGGTTAATTAAGAGTTGTTTTGTGTGTGCTGACAAAAAATAAACCGTCTTTTTCACGCCAAAAAAATATATAAATTTTTCGTGTAGTCTTATTCACAAGCAAAGGTTTTATTTACAACTGTACTCTATTGTTGTGTTGGCGTTAGAAAGAAAACACGCAATTGTTAAGCACGCTACAATGCTACTATTTGTGCGGCTCAATTCTATTGCGCCAATTTACATCCAGGGGTTAATTTACAGCGTTTGTTTTGCTGGTGTGCTGACTAAAATAAACCGTTCTTTTCAAACGCCAAAATAATATCTATTTTTTCTGTAGTCTAATTCACAAGCAAAGTTAATTACAACCTGTATCTCTTGTTGTGTGGCTGTAGGAAAACACACATTGTAAACACGCTACAAAGCTACTATTTTGTGTTGGGCTCATTCTATTGCACAATTTACACCCAGGGGTTTAATTAACAGCGTTGTTTTGCTGGTGTGCGACAAAAAATAAACCATCTTTATTTCAACGCAAAATATATAAATTTTTCTGTAGTTAATTCACATAGCAAAGGTTAATTACAACTGTATCTCTTGTTGATGTGGCGTAGAAAATGTGAAAACACGCTAATGTATAACACGTGCTACAAAGCTACTAGTTTGTGCGGCTCATATTCTTTGGCGCAATTTAAATCCAGGGTTTAAATTAATCGTTGATAATAATGTTTGGTGTGCTCCCCCCCGCCACAAAAAAGAAAACCGTCTTTTACAACGCCAAAAAAACTCTACCCCCCCAACACACCTCCCCCCCCCCTCCACCCCCCCCCCCCCCCCCACCCCCCCTACCCCCCCTCCCCCCCCACCCCCATCCCACCCAACCACCCCCCCCCCCCCCCACACACCCAACCCAATCCCCACTCACCCAACATCTATAATTACTCCCCATACTTCCACTATACTTACCCTACTACTCTCACCCACCTCACTAAACAGTAAATATTAAATCCATTATATCACCCATAAAAATACAACACATAACCAATACACCTTTAAAACCCCCCCTACTTGATATAACATAAAAATCACTTCGAGCGCTGACCAAAAATAACACTTTATGTTATTTATTTCATTTCTTTTTTTTCAGACGCCAAATACTATACATTTTTCTCTGTAAGCCTAATTCACAAGAAAATTGGTTAAATACTTAAACTTTGTATCTCTTGTTGGTTGTGCGTAAGATAAACACGCAATTGTAACACGCTCAAAGCTAGACTTAACGTTTGTGCGTCTCCAAATTCTTGTGCGCACTTGTACATTCTCAAGGGTTAACATTAAGCCGTTGTTATGACTGTGTGATGACAAAATATAAACCATCTTTTTAAGACGCCTCAACAAATATATAAAATTTTTTCCTGATAAGCCTACATTCACAGCAAATGGTTAATTAACAATGATATTCGATCTTGTTGTCGTGGCGTGAAAAAACACGCAATTGTACATGTCCAAGCTACATATTTATGAGTTCAATTCTATGCGCAATTTCATCCAGGGGTCTATTAAGCGTGTTTTTGCTGGTTGTGCTGACAGAAAATAAAGCCGTTGTCTTCTTTTAACGCCAAGTCAAAAAGCTAATAATAAAACTTTTTGCTTGTATGCCCTAATTCACTGTCGGGGTAGGTTAAAGTTAAGTGCCTTGTGTGTGACTTGTGTTCTGGTCGTCGACATACCCCCTCTGTGTTTGATAAACAGAGACCCTATACTATGTAAGTTTTTCCGGATTTTCTGGGCCATTCTGTGGGAGCGCAATTTATATCAAGGGTTACCAAGCTTGATATGGTCATTTTGGAGTCAAAAACTAGGGTGTATATTTATCATATACAGATAGCAACATCAAACAGTGTCGGAACATTATAGAACAAACAGTCTGTCAGACAGAGAGGGCAGCAATTTTGCACCCGTGCAGTGGCCTCAGTGGCACAAAACATCTGGAATAGGCCCAAGCGTCGCAGCGACAGCAAGGGGCGTCGCAGCAGGGTGTCACTCGGTGAGGGCCACATACTGCTGCTGTAATTAGCTGGCCGTGTGTTGTTTCAGCAACCCAGGGTTCTTGAATGGTTGGACTTAGGTCATCCTCTTCTCCCAGATGACATCTGACAACCCCAGCAAAGAGTCGGTGGGAACCTCAGACACAACCATTAGTTGATGGCGAGGGAAGAGAAGGTCAGCGCCCTCACCTGTTTCTCAGCCCGCCTCTGTCCCCATCCGGTTCCCTCTAGCCAGAGATTCTACTATGTGTCTGGGCTGCTCGTGCGCCACTTATATAGGAGATGAACATTTGAGGAGAGCAGTCAGCAGCTACTTGGCAGCGAAGAAATGGGCCAACTATACGACCCTGCTTCTTGAGTAGCGGCTCAAAGTATAGATGTGGGAGAGTGGCATGGGAGGTCATGTTGGATAGGTCAGCCTCGGCATACCAAGACCGGTATGAGGACAGCAGTGATGATGAAACACAAATAGATGATGATCGTAGCCGACCGGCACTTGGGAGACGGGTGAGGAAGGGCTCCTCATCGTCAGGAGAATAGAGGGCGTCAGCTCTTGCGCGTCAGCAGCAGCGCAGCCGCAAGTGGGTATGTGGCCGTGAGTCAGCAGGATAGCAGCAGTGTGAGGTCGGGAGCCAAGCGGCCACGGGGTAAAAAACCGTTCGAGGTCCAAGACAAGTAGCTGCACAGGGGACTCATCGAGATAGGCAGCGGAGGCAGTAGTCACTCAGTGCGGGATGTTTGGTGGTAAAATCCTGATACCGCGGGTGTGGCAGTTCTTTGCTAAGACACCGGAGGAGCCGATTATGGGTATATGTAGAATCTGATGGGCAGAATGTGAAGCTTTGGCCAGGGCGACCCCTACTACCTTTTCCGCCGCACCAAGCGCCCCCCTCGCAGTCACTACAACACCAAACTCGGCCAGCGTTTCACCAAATTCCGGAGGCTCCGTTGTGTGGGCTAGATGTGGTGGTCCATCCGTGCCGGCGCTGGCAGCAGCAAAAGCAACAGCTCAGCGGTTGGTCAGGAGGGGATCTGTGTGGTGTGGATTCTCTTTGACATATCTCCCACTCAGATGCTCCTGCTCCTCGCTTATCATGGCGCAGCAGTCGTCGAGCGGGCCGATTGCAAAGAGGACAACAGTATGTTCCAACCAATCCTTAAGGTGCAGCAGCTGACCATGCTCATGCTCCATGTTGTTTGTATTGCAGTCCCTCCCTTGTTCCAAAATGTGTGGAATCTTGACCATTTAGTGAAACTAATTGCCTGTGCCGAAGCCGCGGAGATGGAGAGTTCCAAGCCGCAATTTTCTTTCCAAAAAAGGCGACAAGTACCAGACTTCATAAAAATGTAGAACATGAAGGTGGGTCAGTCCCTTGAGCTTAACGGTTTGTTCACAAGGTGACGCCCAGCGCGGACGTACTGTGAGCTTGTAATGTACGGTCCAGGGCCAGTACATGTCCTCTTTACGGCCCACCTGGTCTGATGTGCTTCCAGCCCAGGCCACACCAAACAACTTGGACAGGAGACCGCCGCTTTCTCCTCACGTGTCAAACTGTCTGCACCTGCGCAATGTCCGCCTCCTCCTCCATCACACTAACCACCACCATATCAGCCACTACTCAAGTACTGCTCCATTCCTACCACATGTGTAGGGTACAGCGTGTCCACGCAGTTCTACACATAGCTTGCCTCGGCGAGAATAAGTCACACAGGGGAGGAGAGAGTGGAGAGTAGACCGCGTCATGCCGCAGAAATCGTGTGTGTGTGTGTGTTCTCTTGCGCCTGAACTGCAAAATCGGAACCATGGTGACAGACAATGGGAGGGACATGGTGTCCTGCCGCTTGAACGGAGCAGGGATGGTCCATGCGCCTGCATGGCGCATGTGTGTGTGTTTGTGTTTAATGGTGTGAAAGGTCCTGAAGTCTACCACCGATCTCAGAAATTCTGAAAATGGCCAAGGAAACTGTTGGCAATGACCTTTATTTCAAACATACAAAGCCAGGAACACCCTCTTGAGGTTGACAGCAGGCAGACACGGCCTCCCCCCCAACACCACTTGATATGCGATGTTTCACCGCCTGGAATTCTGTTCAGCCTCACCATGTTGGACCGTCCCTGTATGAACAGAGGAAAGGCCATAACGATTTTTTGATGATCACAGGCAGGACAGAAGTAATCCCCTGTGTAACTTTGATGTCCTGCCAGTGGCAGCTCATGCTGACCCTTGCCATTTGTTGGAGGCCATATCGAGGGCGACGTTATTTGTCAGTGCCAGGACTCACTTATGGTATGATAGACGTCATTTCCACTGCTTCATGTCTGGAACAGATGCTGAAAAAAATCTGTGTCTGGTGCCAGGGAACTGGAGAATGTGGGCGACTACAACTCTTGAGCTTACATGAGGTCCGTGTAGAGGGACTGACTGAAATGGAGGAGGAGGAGGATGACATTGAGCAGAAGCATGTCTGGCGCAATGAGTTGATTTTCTACCCACGGTGACAAGAGACGCGTAGGTGTGTGTGTGTGTGTGTAGTGGAGGCAGGTGGATGGAGATGAGGAAGACCGAGGCACGTGTGACCCCAAGCACCGTGGCAGTTTAGCAGTGGAAAATGAGAGGCAGGGCGGCCCTCAGAGTCACTTGTGCAGATGGCCCGCAGCTGCTTATTTGCTGGCTAGTGACAGACCGAATAGTCTCAGGCGCATCCGGCATGAGGATGACGTTCTGGCTCTCCCACCCTATTTAACCCTCGCTACCGGTCCAAAAAATGGGAGCCTTTTCCAGCTACTGAGAGGGGAGGACAAACTCAAATACTATAGGGAAAATCCCTCCGTAGTCAGTTGGCCGTTTTGCCTTGATGTGCGGGCATCGGCCCTCCTCTGACAGGTCTGACCGGGGGGTTCCTCAGCGTCACGTACTCTGCGCGGCAGCTGGGGGAAAGGTTGGGGGGGTAGGAGCGAGTACCAGCTCCAATCAGCAGCAACATAAGTCTTGGAGTCACTGATGTGCTGCTTCCTTCACCCGCATAGTGAGGAGTGTAGTCGCAGCAAGCAGCAGCAGCAGGCCTAGAGCGTCCCTGAACATAGGTGAGGTGGCCTACTTTGGACAGCACTCTGCCACCCAGTTAGAGAGATCCGCTGGACTACTGGGCAAGCCAAATGGATGTGTGGCCGAAACTTGACGAGTTTGCTAGTGGAGAAGCTGTCCTGCTTCGGCCAGTAGTGTGGGCATCAGAGCGGAGTGTTCAGTGCGGCGGGGGCCATCGTTGTACCACAAGGAGAACCCGCTTGTCCACGGAAAAAATGGTGGAACGATGACCTTTGTCAAGAGGTAATCAGGCGTGGATCGGACAGGATTTCCACACACCAATGCCTTGGGTCAGTTTGGGTTCAAAACTACCTGCTCAGCCCACTATTCTTGATGCCGCCACCGCTGTTTGCCCACACATCTGCTGACAGTTTCTCTCTGCCTACCACCATCTTTACAAGGGACTGGTAATTGCCACCTACTCCAACACTCTGTCATTGTGCCACTCTATAACCTCTTGCTGCTGTTGCTGTTGCTGCTGCGGACTCTCCGACACTGTGTCATTGTGCCAACTCTATGACCTAATGCTGTTGCTCCTGCCGCCCGTCACCTCAAATCTCTGTCATGTGCACACTATGTGGCCTACTCCTTTTTTTTGCCACCTCCAGAATTCATTGTGCCAATGTCTGACCTCATGCTGCTGCTGTTGGTGCTGCTGTTGTCTACAACTCTGTGTCATTGTGCACTGTCTGACCTCATGCTGCTGCCTGTGTGTCTGCTGCCCGTGCCCTCACCACACTGTGTCATTGTGCCACTGCCTGACCTCATTGCTGCTGCCGGCGTGACCTCCACTCTCCAGTTCATTGTGCCACTTGTGGCCTAATACTGTGTTTGCCACCACCAGAATGTCATTGTGCCACCTGCGCCTGACCTCATCGCTTGCTGCCGCCGTGATCTCCGCTCTCAGTCATTGTGCATTCTGTGGTTTCCTCCTGTTTTGCCACCTACAGGAATGTCTTTGTGCCACTGCCTGGACCTCATGCTGCTGTGGCTGCCGCCGTCACCTCCACACTCTGTCAATAATGTTGTCACCTCAGCTTGTTTTTTTCCTGCTTTTTGCTGGCATGGACTTTATCAGGCTACATTCCAGCTTCAGTTTTTGGTGAGTTTTGGCCTCTTAAGTGACCAGGGGAATTTTATAGTGATGCGATTCTAAAAGCGGCGGCAGTCATCTGCGTGTCCATACTAAAACACACATTGTATGAAGAGACCCAAACCAAGCCTCCCTCTGCATATTTAAGCATGGCACAACATTCTAAGCACCCTGCAGGCTCTGTGGCAGCCCTGGATATAGCTGCTTTTTTACGCTATTCGGTGGCCCAAGTAATTCGGAACAAAATGAATTTTGTCGGAAAATTCGGCGAAGTGACCGAATCGAATTTTTGAGAAATTCGCCCATCTCTAGTCGTGAGTTACTCTTAAATAACAGATTGTGTTTACTTACACTGAATATTATTCTACGAAAGATGTGACCAATTGTGAACTGACTTTTAGCTTGATGTTAACCATCAACAATAAATTCTGTTCCTATTACCAATGTTATGACATCCCTTAATGCAGAAAAGTACATGCATCTGCCAAAGGCTATATCCATGGGACCTATGAGGTTCCAATGCCACTGGCTAGGAAATCCATCTTTTTGGAGTAAATTTTACTCAGATCTATTTCCTATTTGTTAAGCAACATATTGCTGTGCAATATTTAAAATTCCAAGTAGATGTTATGAGGGAATTCTTTATATTTATTTTTTCAGTACATACTTACTATAGACATACCATAAAGACAGCCTAGCTGCTTCAGCGCTGTGGAGAAAGGAGCATCTAGGATTAGACTTCCTATCACATTGCTATTGGCTGACAAATGCTTGTGCAGGACTCCCCTTCCCAGAAGAGCTGCACTGTTGGCAAACAAGGGGTGGCAAATTGACCAAGGGTCATGGAAATAAACTTTGTGGGGAAACTATAGGGATTGTTATACTTTGCATCAAAACCTGGCACTATAGTGGACTGCTCAGTGTGATCTGTTGAGGCTCTCTCTCTTCTCTTCACCGATAACAAAAGATACAAGTTAAAGTACGCAAGATATGCTAAAGCTCTTCACTAGTGTTGAGCGATTGCGTTGGCTATCGAGATCGAGCGATAGTCGATAGTCGGCCGCTATCGATAAGGTTTTTCGATAGTGAGCATCGATTATGAGCGATTACCATTAAGTCTATGGGGGGAGACAACAACACCTTCATTATTACACCCAAACAAGGCTGGAGAAGCTGAAATTAACATCCACAACATCAAATGGATAAAGTGCTACATCTTTTGCAACACACTTAGGTTATAAAAAGTCACGAAAAAAAGTCACAGACCATTCACTATCCCTGTCTTGTAAACCCCACCTGACCCTTAAACCTGCATCACCCACAAATTTAAAAAATGCCAGAAAAGGGAGTATGATTTAACCATCATGTTACTTGAACGGACATTGAATATCCCTGTCCTGGAACGCAGCATGAGCCCCAAACCTGCATGACCCCCAGATTTAAGAAGTGTCGCAAAAAGGAGTCTTTCAACCACCATTTTAGTTTCACTGGACATTGACTATACCTGTCCTGGACCGCAGTATGACCATTAAACCTGTCTGACCCCCGGATTAAAAAGTGCCGGGAAAAGGAGTCTGTTATGTCTGTATCTGTTATGTTTTCATATAATACACGGTATTTTTTGGGACCTTTCAATTCACCTGTGGTGACTAAAGAATTGCTGTTTTAAGATTTACGTAGATGCTGCGTCAATAAAACAATCTGGGTGCGCAAAAGTCAAAAAACACGAAACCCTGTTATGTTTTGGTATAATAAACGATATTTCTTGCACCTTTCAATTCACCGGGGGAATATAGAATTGCTGTTTTAAGATTTACATAGTTTGCTGCGTCAATGAACAATGCGGGTGCGCAAAAGTCAAAAAACACGAAACCCTGTTTATTTTTTTGGTATAATAAACGATATTTTTTGCACCTTTTTCAATTCACCTGTGGTGAATATAGAATTGCTGTTTTTAAGATTTACGTGGATGCTGCGTCAATGAACAATGCTGGGTGCGCAAAAGTCAAAAAAACACGTAACTGTGATGTTTTCGTACGATACACGGTAATTTTTGGCAACAAACAACCTGTGCTGACTACAAGATTGCTGTACTGTAATTTAACTGCAAGGTGGATTAAAATCAACAGTCACAGGTGTAATGGGTAAAATTTGAAAATGAACACCTACTGAAATGTATACTGATAAATAAAAGTGGAGTTTTCCCAGCTAACAAAGAGACCTGCAGTTACTAAGAAATGATGTGTATCCAATAAAGTTCAGGCTGCCCAATATCCAGGAAATATTTCAATAGCAAACTGTTAATAATAAAGATATTCCACTACAATTTCTACACTAAGTCTTGGTGAATTTTAAATCCAGTGTTCTTTATAGATAGAGCTTGTCTGTGTTCGCCCGCGGGCCCCCCCCCCCCCCCGCTCCCCCGCCGTGAATTTACAGCGGTAGATGCTCCCTTTAAAATTCTCTACTAACTACATAAAAATCTTCAAATCTCTAATCTAACTAAATTGGAAGGATCACAGCTAATAGTAGAGGTTTCTCTGTGCAGAAATAGACTAATTTTCGCTGGGGTTTTTGGCCACAGGCAAAAGCGCAGGTCCATCCCTATGAGACGCTGAAGACACTGAGGCTTAAAAACAGGAAACACTGTTCTATGTAAACGAGGTCATGTGATTTTTTTCCCGCCAATTTCCAACCATACACATCCCAGTCATGACGTCGCACACACATCTCACCCTTTCTCTATTCTTAAATCTGATTTGCTGGCCACCAAAATTACAGGAAGCGCCGAAAAAGGCCGCGATCTTAATAGATGATGCTCAGATTTTAACCTTAATTTTCGCATGATCTGGAAATTTTCCCATCACCATAAAAACCTTGCCGATTTCAACTTTGTCGATAAAAATCGATCAACACTACTCTTCACCTATGAAACTGCGAAGCAATGATACTATATCATTTTTCATGCTTTTTACTGTAACTATAAAAGGAAAATTGAGAAACCAATCTTAAGGGGCATTCCTAGATAGTAACATATACAAACACAGCAATACACTTAAAGTAGTATTGCCTTAAGATACAGTTGAAACCAGAAGTTTACATGCATTATATAAAAAGACACATATGCATGTTTTTCTCACTATCTGACATGAAATCAGAATAAACCTTACTTGTTTTAGGTCAATTAGGATTACCAAAACTATTTATATATGCCAAAATAATGAGAGAGAATTTTTAAGGCTTTTTTTTTTTAGAACTTTCTGCAAAGTCAAAAGTTTGCATACACTAGGATAGCTATGCCTTTAATCCTTGTCAACATTTGACGTACCCGTATGTCATGGTCATGAAGGGGTTCCTGCAATTTGACGTATTGGTACATCATGGAGATCGTGCAAGTTCATGGCATTGCCAGGCAAGGTGAGTGACAGTCACCATGGAGACTAGTATACAGCAGCAATCCTCTATGCTACATATCCCAGAATGAGGAAAAGTTAAAAAAAAAAAGCTAAAAAAAAGCTAAAAAAAAAAAGTAAAACATGAACATGAGAATTAAAATAAAAACACACGTACACTGCCCTTTACCCCTTTACAAATGCCAATTGCCCCTAATAAGTTAAAAAATTAAATACGCATATTTGGTATTGCCGCGTGCATAACGACCTGCCTTATAAATCTGTCATGTTAATACCAGCATGGTGAATGGCGTAAAAGGAAAACAGCCACAGAATTGAAATTTTTTTTCATACCGCAGCACATAAAATAAAATACAGTAAAAAGCAAATAGAATCAAAAACTCATATAAATGCTAAAGTGGTACCAAGTAAAACGTCAGTTTATCTCGTAAAAAAAAAAAATCCTTACACAGTTCTGTATACGAAAAATAAAAAAAATAGTGATGCATGGATGTTGTTTTACACAATATATATATTTTTTTTTAAATAGTGCTTCAACATAAAAAACTACATAAATTGGGTATCGCTGTAATTTTCTCGACCCAGGGAGTAAAACTAAGTTGTCATGTATACTGCATGGTGAGTGCTGTTAAAAATAAAAAACACTACTAGGATTGCATTATTTTCTTTACAATGCCTTTCTTTACGATGCCTTCCAAAAAACAGATTTAAAACCGATCAAAAACCCTTGTCCTCCCGAAAATGATTCCAATAAAAACGTCCCACAAAAAACAAGCTGCTATACAGCTATGTGCACAGAAAAACAAAAAAGTTATGGCTCTCAGATGCCAAAACGTATTTTCCTTTTTGAATAATAGTGGTTTTTTTGTGTAAAAGCAGTAAAACATAAAAAAATACAAATCGCTGTAATTGTCACCGCATGGTGACCACTGTAAAAGATAAAAATAAAAAAAACTCTACTAGGATTGCTGTGTTTTGTTCAAAACGCCTCACAAAAACATTAATAAAAAGTGATCAAATTGTCATATGAACCCCATAATAGTACCAATACAAGCCCATAATCAGCTCCGTATACAGAAAAATAAAAAAGTTATGGCTATCAGACTATGACGACATAAAAAATGCAATTTTTTATAAAAACGCATTTCTATTGTGTAAAAGTAGTAAAACAAACAAAAACTATATAAAATTTAAATCATTGTAATTCTACTGACCCACATCATACAGTTATTATGTCATTTATATCTCACAGGAAACACTGTCAAAATTAAGCCAAGAAAACAATGGTGGAACTGCATTTCCCCCCCCCTTTTTAATGGCTTAATGCTAAAAAATCTATGAAACACCTGTGAACCCAAAATGCACAATAAACTCCTAGATGAGATCCATGAGGAGTGGTAAATCCAAAATGTGGTGACTTCTGAAAGGTTTCACCTTTTCTGGTACTTACGGGGGCTTTGCAAATGTGACATGACCCCACCAAAATCTGCGTTCCAAAGGCCAAATAGCGCTCCCTTCCTTGCATGCCCTGCCATGCGCCCAAACAGCGTGTAGGGTATTGCCGAACTTGGAAGAAATTGTGTGAAAATCTTTGGGATGCTTTTTTCTAGGATTCCTTGTAAAAATTAAACATTTTGAGATAAAATTGCTGATTGGTGAAAAAAAAAAAATTTTCAGTTTCAGAGTCTAATGCTAAAAAAATAGTGAAACACCTGTCGGGTTGATATACTCACTGTATATATTCCTTAAGAGGTGTGGTTTCCAATATGGGGTATTTTTAGGGGTGTCTATTAAGTTTTAACACCTTAGGGTGTCTGCAAGCCTGTAATGGCGCCTAAATAAAATCGTATTGAAAATTAGACCCCAAAGTCCAGTAGCTGCTCCTCCTGTTCTGAGGCATTTGGTTGAGCCAAATAGCGCATTGGGGCCACTTATCGGATATCTCTACAAAAGGCAGAATCTAGGGAATTGATGTTGAGTTGTATTTACCTTGTCAAATCTATCGTGTTCCAGTGAAAAATTGAAAAAAATTGAAAATCTGCAAAAAAAAGGGAAATTTTGAATTTGCACCTTCACTTTGCTCTAGTTTCTGTGAAATACCTAATGGGTTAAGTAGCTTCCTAAATGTAGTTTTAAATACTTTAAGGGGGTAGTTTCTTAGATGGAGTCAAGTATGGGGGTATTTAACACACAGGACCCTCAACGCCATTTCAGAACTTGACTTGACCCTAAAAAATTCTATTTTGCAAATTTTCTTGAAAATGTGAAAAAATACTATTAAATTCCTAAGCCTAAATTTTTCAAAAGTTTCGCAATATTTTGATATTTTTCACAAATAAACAAGGATTTTATGGACCAAAATTTCTTACTAACTGAAATCACAATGTGTCACGAGAAAACATTCTCTGAATCACATGGGTAGTAAAAGTGTCTAAAAGTTATTCTCACATTCTCAGATTTAAAAAAAATGGGGCTCTGTCAAAAAGGTCAAAAGGGGTTGCAGCAGTAAGTGGTTAAACAATTTGGGACAGCCCATATGATGATGTCATGTCTTTGGAAGCTTCTGAAAGGTTTATTGGCAACATCAGAGTTAAAGGAGTTTTATCGTTTGAGCTGTTCGTGCTGTTCAGCTAATTCTCTCAGATTGAGTTTGAAATCCAGGGGCGTGTCCCTCCTGTCAGCAGGAGTGTCTCTCCTCCCAGGAGGCATGTCTCCACTCACTGAAGAACTGTGACATTATCATTTTGTATGAAGCAGGGTCGTCTGGATATAACAGCTCTGTAGCTCCTGCATGCTTATGTCTGCAGCCTTCAGGCTCCACAAGCTCCAGCAAGCACCTGTTATATCTCTTAGTTTACACACAAATTACACTGAAAGACAGCAGATTTTACTTCTGTTCTAGTGGTGTTCACCCAAATTGTACTGACAACAGGCAGAGACCTTTACTCAACTACAAGGACAAATGTCTCTTCAAGTAAAGATCTCTGCTTGCTGTCAGTAACATGCGAGTGATAACTATGGGGGGAGAAGCAATCAGCTTTGAGAGAAGACCCTACTCACCCTATAACTATCTTGGGCTGGTAGTACAGCGGTAGAGCTTTGCTCTTGCAATGAAGGGGTTTGGAGCTCTAGTCCCTCAAAGAGTATTTCCCCCCCCCTAAATTCTACACATATGTAGAGAGACCTAAAATATATATGTCAATCTCTATAATGATATATATACACATACGTAGCTCCCCTATATCATGTCTCATCCCCCAGAGTATATGCATTGTATCACATATGTTGGAAGTGCTTGGTATAACTACTGCGAGGATGAGACACTATATAGGGGAGCTTTGTGTGTATATATAAATAAAATTATAGATGTCTACACATATATTTTCATATCTTTACATATGTGTACAATTTATAAAGGAAAAAAATACTGATGGGGCTCGAACTCCTATCCTCTCTCTTGCAGAGCGGTTCAGCTAAGCACTGATTGTACAACCATGGTGTTTAATCCTTATGTTATAGACTACAGATAATGATGTCATAAGGAGGCGGGGCTTACATTAGATCTGAGGAACAGAACTCCCTCTTTTTAAAGTTGCAGCTTAAGGACTGGACCTGTGAGGAGGTGAATCATCCTCTTGGCAACAGCCCTTTAAACAGGCAGTAATTGCCCAGATCCCACACCTTAGAGCTGGGAGATGTATATAGAGCCAGCAGACATTGGTTTCACTATCGATTTTAACAGCTTAGAGGGGAGTAAACACAGAGTGTGCAGGCAGCCAATCACAGTGCAGGGGGCGTGGCCGGGGCGTTTTCTGTCTAGGGGCGTATCCCAAAAGCCTGAATGAAATGTCAGTCAGCCAATCACAGTGCAGGGGGCATGTCTATGGGCGGGAAACGTCCAGGGGGCATGTCCGACCAGCAACAGCAGAAATAGAACACAGATTTACAGAAAAGCTCATATCTGCTAAACCAAGTGACTGAGGTTATGCAACTCAATTAGAAAAGTGCTTATTTTTACTGTCCCCATAATCTGAGACATGATCTTTGTAATGATAAAACCCCTTTACTTAAAGACACACCTGCAGATGTATTTCATGAACACTTGAAAAAATTAGAGGGGCGCTCTGATTTGTTGCTATGGGCAATAAAGTGAGTTTTAGACCAAAACAGTTTTCATACATGTGGCCCTATTTGACAATACAGAAGCAACATCTCAAGACATCAGCCAGGAAGTTAAAGTTTGTGGAATTGGGTCTTCCAAATGGACAATGACCGAAGCATACTGCCAGATTGGTTACAAAGTTGCTTAAGGATAACCAAGTCAATGTTTTGGAGTGGCCATCACAAAGTTCCGATCTCAATCCTATTGAAAATTTTTGGGCAAAGCTGAAAAAGCAGGTGCGAGCAGGGCGACCTACAAACATGGTTCAGTTACACCAGTTCTGTCAGGGGGAATGGGACAAAATTCCTACCAACTATTGTAAGAAGCTTGTGGAAGGATATCAAAAACATTTGACCCAAGTTTAAGGGCAATGCTGGCAAATACTAATGAAATGTATGTAAACTTTTGACTTTGCAAAAAGTAATAAAAATTCCTTAAAAAAAAATTCTGTCCCTCATTATTCTGGCAGGAACCGGGCAACCCTTTTAAGCCATACATCACTCTGGACTCTGAAGTAGTATTGTATCAGTGTATTAATTTAACCTAGTGTTATTGTATGGATTATGAATACTTGCCCCACTGTTTTGATTGTTTGGAGCTGCTATGGACTTCACCTAGTCTCCTTTAGATAGCACTGGAATGTCATGGGATGCATAAAATGCCTTCTATAACTTGGCTAGAGAAATTCATTAGTCACTACTAGTGTTGAGCGATTGCGTTGGCTATCAAGATCGATCGATAGTTGATAGTCGGCCGCTATCGATAAGGTTTTTCGATAGTGAGCATTGATTATGAGCGATTACCATTAAAGTCTATGGGAGAGCAACAACACCTTCATTATTACACCCAATCAAGGCTGGAAAGCTGAAATTTAAACCATCCACAACAGTCAAAAGTACTGCTACATCTTAGGCAACCCCACTTAGGTTATAAAAGTCACAGAAAAAAAGTCACAGACCATTCACCTATCCCTGCCCTTGTACCACAGCATGACCCTTAAACCTGCATCACCCACAAATTAAAAGTGCCAAAGGCAGTATATTTGAACCATCATGTTACTTGAACTGGACATTGAATATCCCTGTCCTGGAACGCAGCATGAGCCCGAAACCTGCATGACCTCCAATTTAAAAAGTGCGCAAAAAGGAGCCCTTTTCAACCACCATTTTAGTTGAACTGGACACTAACTATATCTGTCCTGTACCGCAGAATGACCATTAAACCTGTCTGACCCCCAGATTACAAAGTGCCGGAAAAAGGATTCTTTAAACCCAAACCATTTTAGTTGAACTGACATTGACTAGAACTTCCTGTGCCACAGCATGACCCAGGGCCGGAGTTACAGGGGGTGCGGTGAAGCCCAGCTGGGCGTCCGTCAATCTATTAACACGCAGGTTAAAATGCCCTGATGACGCAGCAACAAAAACTGTCGTGCTGAAGCAGAGTGCGGAAGCGGAAGTGTGAGAACCCACCCTTCCCAGTACACAGTCCAAGACCTGGGAAAGCGCTTGCCCCGCCGTATGAGTGCGGACCAATTGAGCTTCACTTGGAAATACTGGGGGTTAACGCTCCTGTGACACCCAGGTGCCCTGTTGCTTGGCGTTCTGTTGCGCAGTTTACTCAACGTGCGGGAGGAAATTGTCTTTGTACTTTGTTCTCTGTCCGGCTCCATACTCCATGTCCTCTGAATAACCTACATCTGGTCAATTTTTTCCTGTACCTTCCTTGTAAAAATTCAGGGGAAATTTTTTACCAGCTTTTTTGTACATGCAAGTTTTCTAGTAGTTTAATTCTAGAAAACACATTTTTAAAATAGGATGGAATCCCACCATGTCTTTGTTTCTCTTTTTTTTCTTTGTATTAAATGGGTTGTCTCAATACAGGGATTGATAGCTATGTTAAAGATCTTGCAAAAACAAGTCATTTTGCAATAGGTGTCCATTAACAGTGTCCTACCTTTTCCTGTTTCTGACAGCACCATCACCCTTGAGCCACTCTTGACAATTGTGAAGAACAAATGTCTGTTAGAAACAAAATTTTTAGAATAGGACCTGTAGTATAGCTGCATGTCACAGCAAAATGCCCCCAAAAATTCAAAGCATGACCCTTGAGCCATTTTGGACAATTGTGAAGAACAAATGTCTTTAGAAACAACATTTTTTAGAATAGGACCTGTAGTATAGCGCATGTCACAGCAAAATGCCCCAAAAATTCAAAGCATGACCCTTGAGCCATTTTGGACAATTGTAAGAACAAATGTCTGTTAGAAACAACATTTTTTAGAATAGAACCTGTAGTATAGCTGCATGTCAAAGTTAAATGCCCCCAAAAATTCAAAACAACCCATGAGCCACTTTGACAATTTTTGAAGAACAAATGTCTATTGAAACAACATTTTTTAGAATAGGACCTGTAGTATTGCGCATTTCAAAGCAAAATGCCCCCAAAAATTCAAAGCATGACCCTTGAGCCATTTTGGGGTCAATTGTGAAGAAAAAAAGTCCTGTTAGAAAGAACATTTTTTATAATAGGACCTGTAGTATTGCTGCATTTCAAAGCAGCATGACCCAAAAATTATAAAAATGACTTCTCAGCCACTGTTAAAAATTGTGAGGGAGAAATGCCACTTAGAAGCCACATTTCTGTTCCAAAGGACCATGATTATTGCTGTATCTCACAGCTACATGACCCCAAAAATTAAATAAATATGACTTCTCAGCCACTGTTAAAAATTGTGAGGAGAAAATGCCACTTAGAAGCCACATTTCGTTCCAAAGGACATGATTATTGCTGTATCTCACAGCAACATGACCCCAAAAAATTATAAATATGACTTCTCAGCCACTATTAAAAATTGTGAGGGAGAAATGCCACTTAGAAGCCACATTTCTGTTCCAAAGGACCAAAATTATAGCTGTATCTCACAGCAACATGACCTCAAAACCATTGAAACGCGAAAACTTCTTTAAGATAAATTGAGTAAATGGAATAGGGTGTTGTCATAAAACCCTTGCTGCTTTTACAGTCTCCTCACAGCAAAAGAGAATAAAAAGGAAAAGAGAATAAAAATTGCAGTAAGAAATGATCTTTTTAAAAAAAAAGTTTTCAAGAGGACCATTTCTTTTTAAAAAAGGAATGTGAAGTAGACCGGCAACTAATCGGGGGACCTCGGCAATTGGGGCCACAACATCATCAGAGATCCATGCCTGATTCATCTTGATGAAATCAAACGATCCACATTATCTGTGAAAAGCCGGATGCGTTTGTCTGTAATGACTCCTCCAGCTTTTGCTAAAGGTCCGCTCAGATATGACCTGGCTGCTGGCAGGACAACACCTCTAGGCGTGACGAGCCAGCTCAGGCCATTCGTCCATTTTGGATATCCAGAAGTCTATTGGTCCGGAAAACATGCAAAAACATTGTGGTTGAGACGCAGATAGTCGTGCACCATGATCTTAAGCTGATCTCTGTTGTTGGATGTGTGCCCTGCATTGCATGCGTTTGGTGAGGTGGTAAACAAAGATTGCCAGAGGTCACCCATTAGGCTTCCGCCACCTGCCCTGCTGCTGCCGCTACGCCTACTTGGCACTCTACTGCTGTCACGTCGCTGATGTTGTTCCACCGTGAACATTTGGGGAACGTGAAGCAGACGCAACAGATGTCCTCCAGTAGATCAATCACAAGGTCTCCATTTCCTGCATTTTACTCTCAAATTTGGGGGGGTGGAAGGAAAGTGCTGAGTTTTGTTTTGTACCGGGGATCAAGGAGGGTGGCCACCCAGTAACTTTTTGTTCATTTTGATGGCCTTAATGCGAGGATCATGTTGGAGGAAATGAAGCTTTCCAAAGCACTCATGTGAGAGATGGAGCCTTGATTTCCCAGGCCTCGGGGTCGAGGGGTACTAGCAAACTGATCTTCCTCATCTAGCTCCTCCGCCTCAAATTCGCGCCAAAACCCTTTTTCCCAAAGGGCAGGGAAAATCGGAACATCGGTGTCTAGGAACACCTCCTCCTCCTCCTCCGCTGCCTCCGGCAAAAGCTTCAACACGCCCTGACTTGCCTGAATGACTGCACCCTGAGAGCTGATGCGCCACCTTGCACTAGCTCTGGACCCCGAACCACTGCCTAATGAAGACCGATGAAATTGTGAAAATGTCGGGCCTTGGGGATTTGACGGAGAGAAAGGCTCCGTTCCGCATCGGGTGTCCGTCTCCTCCCCGTCGCTGCGGGACCTGTTGTTTCAGAGTGTCCAACGACCCGTTTCCAGAACTAAGATCACCACAATGCTCATGCTGACAAGGGCATTGCCCCGCACTGACCATTTTGGTGGCTTCTTCAAAACGGGCAAGGATGGTGCAGAGCTCTTTCACCTGCCTCCACTCTCGGTGGTTCAACACCCCGAGGTCCGCACCGCTGCTTGTCAGGCCATGTGTCACTTCGTACTGCGTAATGGCATTGCGCTGCTGCCACAATCGCTGGAGCTTTGTGGCGGGTGGAATTCCAGCGGTTGCCACGTCAACAATGAGACGGTTGATGGGAGGCCGAGCTGACCGCAACGCAGCCAGGCGGACAAGCAGGGTGCGAACGGCGGAAGTGCGAACTCAGACCTCGAGCCTTCTTCAGCAGCATCCAGACTCGGGTAGCTCTTTAGAAATTTCTGGACAAAAAGGGTTTCATGACAGTGCCAGGAAAGGGGATGTGCCCCCAAGCCTACCGATTTTAAAAGGCGGCAAGCAGATTTCGCCCGTTATCGCACACCACCTTGCCTGGCACAAGGTTCTTGTCACCCACCAGCGCTCGGTCTCGTTGCTTAAGCCGTCCACACTCCTGACCTTTTTGTGGACGGCCCCAAAGGGCAGATTAATTTAAAACAGGGCCGGGTTGTCTCTGGGCACGTGATGCCACCAAGGAACCTTGGGGAAAGAGCCCTGCACCATCCCTTTGCGGTTTTGAAGAGCGTGCGCCGAGCCTAGAGCCACCGTCACCCCCAAGACACCAACCCCGCTCACCCAGTGAGCTGTCACAGAGATATAGCGGGCCTTGGCCGTGCTTACTTAGTCCATGTGTCGGGGTGAGATGGACTTTTTCCAGACACAGATGCAACAACGCGCTTGAAATTTTAGATGAAAACGTGGCGGCCAGGGCAGGGGCGGCTTTTCCCGGCAAAGAAATGCCTGCTCGGCATCTGGTATTGGGGGCAGGGGAGGGCCATGACGTGCGAACCCTTTGTGTCCACCAGACGGAAAGGGCAACATTCCAAGGCCAAAAGCCTGGCAATGCCGACATTCAGGCTTTTTGGGTTGGGATGGTTTTGGGTTAAAGTGTTTCTTTTTGCTCCCAAACCTGGAAGACAGAAGGCTGGCTGCTAACTGGCCGCTGTGCGGGGTCAGGTCGTCAAACTGGCGGAAGGAGAAGGTAGATGGTCTCTGGTGGGGCGGTTGGGACTCGGGCGACGGTGGAGGCTGAAGCGGAGGCGATCCCTGATCATGACTCTGAGAACATGGCAGCTGAGGAACGCTTGGTTGGTGGCGGAGGAGGAGGAGGGAGAGAAACAGAAAAAGGGGGACAATGGTTGGAGGCCCGGCGTCGGTCTGGCCTTTTTGGCCAAGTGTTCCCTCCATTTCAACTCATGGGCCCTTCGTTTCATGTGACTAGACATGTTGGTGGTGGTTAACCACTTAAGGTTCTTGCCTCTAAATTATGCGTTTACGGCAAAGGGGGCATATGACATCGCTGGGTTTAATCAGAGGCTTGGGTCAAAGAAGGCCCAGGCTTTAGAGGTCCTGGACCTTTTTGACGGCGATAAGCGAGGAGCGGGGTTTGCGCTGACCGTTGGGTGGCGGAATCATTCAGCACTTTTCGACCGCCCACTCCCTTTTTGAGGTGGGACCCGTACTGACACTACCCCATCGTCTTCCTCCTCGTCCAGTGATGAAGCGCTCGCAAGCAAATTCTGCGGAAAAAAACCACCATGGATCCGCAAAAGTCGTCATCATCATCATCAACACAGGGACTTGGTCGTTTCCCGACTTTCCTGCATCCAGAAGCTGCGGGCTACAAGCAAGGGGCACGCAAGGCGTTTGCCCACTGCCCAGGATTTTTTTCCGATTGACCGGCTTTCCCTTTACCTCCTCTGATGGCATCAGTAACTGGGCGTCAGAGCAGACTAAAATCATCCTCATGATCTTTTTAACATGCCCTTTTGACCCCAACCGCATTTTGTCATCAAAGAGTCCGCAGACAATGGATTATCCACAGTGGTTGGGTACACGAGTTGACATTTGGGCTGCTTTCATGTTGGACGGGTGCTGATGATGCTGATGACGACATTTGTGGGCCGTGACTGCGAGGACGAGGAGGTAAGACTGCTAGATGCAGGTTGCATTAACCACTAAGTACAGATTGGCGACGATGTTCCCTTATTAGATTCACAGGCCCTGACCCAGCGATGACAGGCCTGACGGTCCTGCAACTGACGATCCGCTGGCATGCGTTTGGGCGCCAGCACTGGAAGGAGCACCTTCTCTCGTTACCTCTAAACCTCCATGTGCTTACCCCCCCTCTTTGCTCGCTTACCACCTGCATTTCGCTCCATGTTCAGAAAAATAAAAATTTTAGAAGGTATGGAATAGTTTTTGAAAATCTCTTAATTTAAAAACGGCAAATCACAGCTAATTCTCAAATCCCTCTAATCAAACAAAATTGCTGGATTCAAATTTTAAATGCAAGGTGTCCCATCAACAAATTTTGGACTGGGCAATAAGTCCAAAAAACACATATCTGTTATGTTTTTGGTATAAAAAAACGGTATTTTTTTGCACCTTTTAATTCACCTTGGTGAAAATTTGAATTGCGTTTAAGATTACGGGAGCGCTCAATGAACAATCTGGTGTGCAAAAGTCAAAAACACGCAACTGTTTGTTTTCGATATACACGGTATTATTTTGCACCTTTTAATTCACATGGTGAATAAGAATGCTGTTTTAAGATTACGGGATGCTCGCAATGAACAACTGGGGGTGCAAAAGTCAAAAAACACGTAACTGTTATGTTTTCGTATGATACACGGGATTTTTTGCAACCTTTCAATTCACCTGTGGTGAATATAGAATTGCTTTTTTTAAGATTTACGTAGATGCTGCGTCAATGAACAATGCTGGGTTGCAAAAGTCAAAAACATGTAACGTTTATTTTGGTATGATAAAAATATTTTTGCACCTTTCAATTCACCTTGGTGAATATAGAATTCGTTTTAGATTTACGTGGATGCACTCAATGAACAATGCGGTTGCAAATTCAAAAACACTAACTGTTTTTTTGGTATAATAAACGGATTTTTGCACCTTTCAATTCACCTGAGTGAAATTTGAATTGCTGTTTAAGATTTACGTGGATCTTTCGTCAATGAAAAATGCTGGTGTGCAAAAGTCAAAAACCGTAACGTTTGTTTTCGTATGATACACGGTATTTTTTTGCACCTTTCATCACTTGGGGAATAAAATTGCTGTTTTAAAATTTACGTGAAACTACGCAATGAACAATGCTGGATGTGCAAAAGTCAAAAAACACTTAACGGTTATGTTTTTGGTATAATAAACGGTATTTTTTTGCACCTTCAATTCAAACCCGAGGTGAATATAGAATTGCTGTTTTAAAAATTTACGTGGATGCTGCGCAATGAACAATGCCTGGGGGTCAAAAGTCAAAAAAACGTAACTGTTATGTTTTTTGTATGATACACGGTATTTTTTTCACGTTTCAATTCACCTGTGGTTTAATATAGAATTGCTGTTTTAAGATTTACGTGGATGCTTTCGTCAATGAACAATGGCTGGGTGCAAAAGTCCAAAAAACACGTAACTGTTATTTTTCGTAGATACACGGTAATTTTTTGCACCTTTCAATTCACCTGTGGTGAATATAGAATTGCTTGTTTAAAGATTTACTGGACGCTCAATACAAGCTGGGTATCAAAGTCCCAAAAACAATACTGTTTTTTTCGTAGATACACGTAACTTTGCACCTTTCAATCCCTGTGGTGAATAAAATTGCTGTTTTAAGATTTACGTGGGGCTGCTCAATGAACAATGCTGGCGCAAAAGTCAAAAAAAAACTAACTGTTATGTTTTCGTATGATACACGGTATTTTTTTGGCAACAAACAACCTGTGCTGACTACAAGATTGCTGGATTGTAATTTAACTGCAATGTGGATAAATCAACAGTCACACGTGAAAGGGGGAAAATTAAAATGAACACATATCTGAAATGTATACTGATAATAAAAGTGGAGTTTTGCACCTAACAAAGAGACCTGCAGTTACTAGAAATGATGTGTATCCAATATAAGTTTTAGGCTGCCCAATATCCCAGAAATATTCAATAGCAAAAATGTAATAATAAAGATATTCCACTACAATGTCTACACTAAGTCTTGGGGAACTTTATCCAGTGTTCTTTAAGATAGGAGCTTGTCTGTGTCGCCCCGGGGCCCCCCCTTACTCCCCCCGCCGTGAATTTACAGCGGTAGATGCGCTTTAAAATTCTCTAGCTAACCCACATAAAATCTTCAAATCTCTAATTTAACTAAATTGGAAGGATCACAGCTAATATAGAGGTTTCTCTGTGCAGAAATAGACTAATTTCGCTGAGCTGTTTGGCCACAGGCAGAGCGCAGGTCCTATCCCTATGAGACGCTGAGAGACACTGAGCTGAAACAGAAACGCTGTTCTATGTAAAACAGTCCCTGTGATTTTTCCAGCCAATGCAACCATAACACATCCCTCATGACCCTCGCACACCCATCTCACCCTGCTCTATTCTGTAATCAGATTGCTGGCCGCCAAAATTACATAAGCGCGAAAAGGCGCGTCTTTAAAAGATGATGCTCAGATTTAACCTTTTTTATCGATGATCTGGAAATTTCGATCACCAAAAAACTTGCCATTTCAACTTTTTCGTAAAACGCTCACACTAGCACACAATTTGATAACACTTTTCTGCATGACAAGGAGTTAATTATGTTGCAGTAGCAAAATTGTAAATAAATTGCTGGCTTGAAAAATACACTTGTGTTTCCCTGCTGAGAAGGGATGAAGTAAAACAATTGGAGTTAATGAGTCTTTACAACACAAAATGCCATCTGCTGGCATTGCGTTTCTTCAACTAACCAGAGAAAAAACATCTGCTAATTTGGGAACATATAGATAACAATCTATAACTGAAACCCATATGTATGCAAATCGATTTAATGTGTTCTTGTATTTCAACACATTTAAGGCACTAAGATTTAACATTCTATGATAAAAATATTATGAAGCATTACAAAACATATATGGACAACATAATTATTTTACATATTTCTGATAGGGTCAGTTTAATACACTATATTATGTAAAACAATCACATCTCTAGTAAGAATATTACTGACAAAATATATTTTAACTTTACTGAATTATATAAACTGTATATAATAGTGACTCAAAATTGACTACTAATGGGTTTTACTTGTGTGGCAGTGTGACTACTAAAGAAACTAAAGTGGAATTTTTA
The DNA here is from genome assembly GCA_025379985.1 of Phyllomedusa bahiana. Lineage (NCBI taxonomy): Eukaryota > Metazoa > Chordata > Amphibia > Anura > Hylidae > Phyllomedusa > Phyllomedusa bahiana. The sequence goes on from JAODAL010009908.1 coordinate 57,379, forward strand.
GGGGAATCAAGGTAAATTTTACAAAGGAAAGACATGTCCTTTTGTAAAGCAGGGGATGACTATAACCTTGAAAAAAAAGGGCATGGTTTTTGAAGAAAGTTCCCGCCTCCCTTTTTTTGGTAGGTTTTGGGTAGCCTTACTAGTCTCATTAGGTGTCACCTGGTTGAGCTCCTTTTGAGACCCCTAACTCCTTTAATCGTCTAGAACCAGTCTAGGGGAAAACAGGTTGTGCAAAACTGGAAGGCAAGCCAAAAACCCAAATTTCCCGGGATGAAAAGTTTGTTTGGGGGTACCGGGTAGTAGGCCCCAAGGGCCCTTTTTAGTAAGCAGCATTTTTTGATGTTTAAATTAGAGGCTTTACAGTCCAGGTGCTCTTTTGAATTTGTGTTTTATTTTATTAAAAAACATTTTTTAAAGAATTAAAATAAAATTTTTTTTTTTCACACTTGGAAAAAATGCCAAAAGGGGAAATGATTCTAACATTTAGCTCTTTCTTTTGTTTCATTACCCCCTTGGGCCTTTCAGTATGAAAAGACAGACTAAATGGAGTTTGAAGTTAAAATCATTTGTCATTAGCAAGAAAAATGACTATTAAGTTTCAAACTCCTGCATACAAAGCATTTATTGGGACCCTTTTGGTTTTTGCTTTTGGGGTCCACAAAAACACCCAACCCTTTTAAAAACACAGAGTTTTAAAGTAAACCCCCAAAACCCAAAAAACCCATAAACAAAAAAAGGCATTCTTTTTGGGTCCATATCCAAAATGTGACCATCCCAAATTTTTTAAAAACTGGTATTCCCAATGGACTAAGGGTTTAGGGAAATTTAGGGGGATGTTTTTTTGTCCATAAATTCCCCCCTTGTCAAATTTAAAGTTTGGTGGAAGTCAACAATTATATTTTCCTTCTCCCCGTTTTTTTTTTTGGATTTTCCCAATAATTTAAACCCCTGGACAGGTTGGGTTTTGGGATAAATGCAGGAAGATTTAAGTAAAATCAACCCGATTCAGCTCTTAAATTTAATTCGGTCCTCCAGGATTAAAAAAGGTGGTTTCCTTAAAAAAGGGGGCTACTAGCCAAAAGTTTGGGTTTTTTTTATCCCTTAAAAATTTGGGTGTAACACAGCAAAAAAAAAACAGTGTAAAATGGTTCAAAAGTAAGTTAAACACATTTAGATAATATTAATTTTTTATCTCAAATGCAACAATAGTTTTAAAAATTTTTTTTTGGGAAACCCCAAAAGGGGTTTTTTTTTCAAGGGGAAAACTTCATGAACAGCCCCCTTCGCCGCAGAAAACCCCAAATTTCATCTTGAATTTTTAAATTTCCCACAGGTATTTTCAGCTGTTTTTGATTACTTTTTAAACCCTCCGATTCTAAAATGTAACTTTTATTAAAAAACTAAAAAAAACACTCCCCTATAAAAACCCGGGGGGTCAGAAACCCAACCCTTAAGTGGGGGCCCATCGTTTCCCCTTTAATGGGGCCCCACTCCAAGAAACTCCTACCACCCAGAAATCCTTAAAAAAAAGATAGATTGCCCAAAAAGACTGCACAAGAGAAAAAACAAAAGGGGAAAATCCTAACCAAAAAACGCAAAAATCAAGGGTATGACTCTGGAAAGAACAACAAAATTTGTAAAGGGTTTTTTCCAATAATAGAAAAGTACCCCTTTAAAAAAACCTAAAAAGTGTTTCCCCAAAAAAAACAGAGGGGTTTTTTTCCCGGGGGAAGGTAAAAAAAATGAAAAAATATTCCAGATTTATTGTAGGAAAAACAAATTAACACAAAAAAAACAAGATATGAAACCCAAAGCACAAGGATGGGAAAAAAAAAATTTGACCATAAGGGCCCAAAAACAACACAGGGCCGTAAACAAAACAAAAAGGGCCGGAGGCCCAAATTTCATATATGACAATTTGCAATGGCAAAATCCCCCAGTACCAAATGATAAGCAGGGAAAAACCATACAAAATGGAAAAAGATCCATGGGGCCTTTCTTTAGGGCACAATTACCCCCAAATAGATTCTTAGTTCACATGTTTTTTATCAAAAAATGTTTTTAAAAACCACCCCTGGTTTTTCAACGGATCTTTAAGGCGGGGGGGGCCAAAAAACCCAACTTTTTCCCCTCACTTAAGTCCCCCAAATTTAGACTTCTATTTTTTTGGGTCAACAGGCCCCCCATAATCCAGAGAGAAAAAGAAAAAAAGAACCAACCTTATAAGCATACTGCACTGATCTAACAACCTGTGGATGTGGGCGGGGTGCAAGACACCAAAATGCAGATAGCATAAATGCTTCTTTAGAGGTTTCCATGTCTTGTTTGATAGCCTTTTTAGCTGATGGTGTGCCACTGGTATTGGAATGTGTGTATATATATATGCCACAACCATGCAAGTGGCGCCCAGGTTCACATTGTGTTGTTCAGAATGTTTTTTTATGCAGAACTATACGTTGCAATTGGCATATATTGCTTTTAATTCATATAGGGAGGGATGGATGCCTCCATTTTGGTTTCTTGCACCCCGCCCACCTCCACAGGTTGTTAGATCAGTGCAGTATGCTTATAAGGTTGGTGATTTTTTTCTTTTTCTCTCTGGATTATGGAGGTCTATTGACCCAAATGAGAAGCCTGAATTGGACTCAAATGAGAGGTAAAAATAGAGTAGGACCACCTGCCTTGAGATCCATTGGTAATCCGGGGGTGGCTTAAACATTTTTTGATCAAAACATGTGAACTAAGAATCTCAAAGTTTTTTTCATGTATTGTAGATAGCATAAATGCTTCTTTAGAGGTTTCCATAGAACCCCATCATGGGTGGGGCCGCCCTTGTTGGGGCAATACCCCCACTTGAGGTAGGGTCTAAGCACCCAGGGTTTACTAGGGAGAGTGTTTTTTTTTTAGTTTTTTAATGTGTATCAATAAAAGTTACAGTTTATAGTAGGATTAATCTTTTTGCTGTAATTACAACACAATAGCCTCTCCAGCAGGATTTGGACAGTTTTGCGCTTTAGGACATCATAGGGTATCATAATGGCAAGAAAATGGTACTTTACAAAAGAAGACATACCATTTTTCACTCCTAGGTTTGTCCTACAAAGACGTTGCTAATAAAACCAGACCAAAGGCCACTACAAAATCAGATGACAAGTTTTTGAGAGTCAACATTTTGCGTGATCAGCTCCTTACAGCTCAAAATCTTCAAGCACATTTTAGCTATAAAGAGATTAATATCTGCAGGTTTGCTAACATTTCAATATTAAAAAAAGACTTGCATGGGGAAGGCAGGCACCTCCAGTGGACTACTGAAGACTGGAAGAGGGTCTAATGGAATGATTAAACAAAATTTGACATATTTGGTTACATCTTGCACAGTTTTTGTATGGAATTGAGTAGGTGAAAGAATGGTTCCTCAGTGTGTGATACCAACTATCAAACCTGAAGGAAGAAGCATGATGGTCTGGGGCTCTTTTGCTGGTTTCAGTATTGGCAAATTGCCAGTTGGTGACTGAACAAAAAGCATTTTAATGTGCAATGCAATATTCTCTGTTGTATGCCAAGTTGGTGGGTTCATATGACAAGATAATTATCTAAAACTAGTTGTGTCAGAAATACTTAAGAAGAAGACTGAAATCTCATTAGGCTTGTTTGGGATGAACTGGATAGAAGGGTGAAAGCAAATTAACCTATAAGTGCAGTATATTGTTGGGAACTTCTGAAACAATTAGAGATGGGCGAATCGATTCTAACAAAGTGGAATTCGTTTAGAATTTCAGGAAAACTTTGATTCTGAACGAAGTCGAAGTTTGGGGTGATTCGTGGGAACGAAGCATGTTTTTAATTGATAAAATGGCTGCAAGCACATGGCGTTACATGGTATAAAGAACTCTGGGAGGAAGAAAGAGTACCCTAAATGACATGTGCAGAGATGAAGCCAATCAGAGACCAGCGAGATTCTGTGACGTCACCGCACTATATAAGTCCGGACGCGACGCTGGCAGTTCACACTCCTCTCTCTTTGCCGTGTTGTAGCTGCTGCAGCTCCAGTAGCTGAGATCTCACACAAAAGAAAGAACTTTTATACAGCGATATTTGGGGGGGTGTCACAGCTTTTCTTATGTTCTAATTTTGATTTTGTGGGGTATTGGAATTGAAGTCCAGTGTGCGTCCAATTCAGCTGCATATACATTTTAATGCTATCTGCTCAGTTCTGGAGCACATTGAATATCCAAAGGTTATCTAAGCCTGTTTTTGCTGTTGTATTCAGTTAAAGAAATGGCGTTTTACAATCCACATACCTGTTAATTTTTGGAAGCTCATTTCTTTTGCGCAATTTATATCCAAGGGTTAATTAAGTGTGTTTTTGCTGTTGTTGTCAGTAAAATACACATTGTTTTAACATGCCACATAGCTGTTAATTTTTGGCAGCTCATTTCTTTTGCGCAATTTATATCTAAGGGTTAATTAAGTGTGTTTCTGCTGTTGTAGTCAGTAAAAGAAACGGTGCTTTTCAACGCTAAAGAAGAAATTTTTCCTGAAGCATAATTCATATCTGAAGGTTAATTAAGCGTTTTTCTGCTGTTGTAGTCAGTAAAATACACATCGTTTTAACATGCCACATAGCTGTTAATTTTTGGCAGCTCATTTCTTTTGCGCAATTTATATCCAAGGGTTAATTAAGTGTGTTTCTGCTGTTGTAGTCAGTAAAATACATGTCGTTTTAACACGCCACATAGCTGTTAATTTTTGGCAGCTCATTTCTTTTGCACAATTTATATCCAAGGGTAAATTAAGTGTGTTTCTGCTGTTTTAATCAGTAAAAGAAACGGTGCTTTTCAACGCCAAAGAAGACATTTTTTCTGCAGCATAATTCATATCCGAAGGTTGATTAAGCATTTTTCTGGTGTTGTAGTCAGTAAAATACACGTCGTTTTAACACGCCACATATCTGTTAATTTTTGGCTGCTCGTTTCTTTTGCTCAGTTTATATCCAAGGGTTATCCAATCCTGTTAGTGGGTTCATTTGGAGTTACATACAGGGTGTGTATGTAAATTTTTGAACAAACAGTATATCAGACAGAAAGGTGGCAGGCTCTTCACATGCAAGTGGCAGTGGCACAAACATTCCTTCAGCAAGCACAGGTCGCAGCACAGTGAGGGGACGTCGCAGCAGGGGTCACTCGGTGAGGCCAGAACTGCTGGTGTCATCTAGCGGCCGTGTGTTGACCAGCAACCCAAGGTTTCTTACCCGGGATTGGATCAGTGGCCCTCACCTGTCCTCAACCCGCCTCGGTCCCATCCGGTTCCCTGAGCCAGAGATCTACTATGTGGTCTGGGCTCAGCGCCACTATACAGCGTGGATGAACAATTTGAGGAGGACAGTCAGCAGCTACTTGGCAGCGAAGAAATGGGGCCAATATCCCCTGCTTCTTGCACTAAGCGGCAAAGTATAGATGTGGAGAGTGGCATGGGAGGTGATGTTGTGAGGGGTCAGCCTCTGCATACCAAGACCGGTGAGGAGGACAGCAGTGAAGATCAAACAATAATCGATGATGATGTAGCCGACCGCACTTGGGAGCCGGGTGAAGCAAGGGCTTCATCATCGTCAGGAGAAGAGGGCGTCAGCTTGCGCTTCTGTCACCGAAGCAGCCAGCAAGTGGGTAGTGTGGCCGTGAGTCAGCAGGGTAGCAGCAGTGTGGGGTCATGAGCCAAACGGCCATGGTTTAGAAAACCCGCTTCGCAGGTCCAAGAAAGTAGCGGCACAGGGGCTCAGCGAGGCAGCGGCGGTAGTAGTCACTCAGTGTGGAGTGTTGGCAGTAAAGAAACGTGGGAGAAACGTGGCTCAGATGTGGTGGTCCATCCTGCCGTCGCAGCAGCAGCGCCCAGTTGCACGCATGCCATTGCAGCCAGTCAAGGCTCCACCACCTCTGCAGAAGAGAGCTGTTTCTCTTTGCCATCATCTTCCGGTCCAGACGTTCCTGCTCCTCGCTACTCATGGCGCCAGCAGTCGTTCAACGAGGCGATTGCAAAGAGACAACAGTATGCGTCCAACCATCCTAAGGTTTGTTCCAAAGTGCACGACAGCGCGGACGTGTGGAGCTGTAACTACAGTCAGGGCCAGTACATGCCCTTTACGGCCCACTGGGTGAATGTGCTTCCTGCCCAGCCACACCAACAACTTGGACAGGAGACGCCGTTTTCTCCTCCATGTTGTCAAACTGCTGCTTCTGCGCCAATGTCCACCTCCTCCTCCACCACCACCACCATCTCAGCCTCCACAAGTACTGCTCCATCATACCACATGTGTAGGGCACAGCGGTGTCACGCAGTTCTACACCTGGCTTGCCTCGGCGAACGAAGTCACACAGGGGAGAAACTGCTCCGCGTCATGCAGCAAGAAATCGATGTGTGGCTTTCTCCGCGCCAACTGCCAATCGGAACCATGATGACGGACAATGGGAGGAACATGGTGTCCACGCTGCATCGAGGAGGGATGGTTCATGCGCCCTGCATGGCGCACGTGTTCAATCTGGTTGTGAAAAGGTTCCTGAAGTCTTCCACAGATCTTCAGAAGATTCTGAAAATGGCCAGGAAACTGTGCATGCACTTCATCCTTTCCTACAAAGCCAGGCACAGCCTCCTCGAGTTGCAGCGGCAGAACGGCTTAACCCAACACATGCTGATATGTGATGTTTCCACCCGCTGGAATTCCAGCCTGCACATGTTGGACCGACTGTATGAACAGAGAAAGGCCATTAACGATTTTTTGATGATCCAGGCGGACAGGAGTACTCCCCTGTGTAACTTTTATGTCAGCCAGTGGCAGCTCATGCATGACACCTGCCGTTTGCTGAGGCCATTTGAGGAGGCCACGTTATTTGTCAGTCGCCAGGACTACGGGATAAATAAAGTCATTCCACTACTTCATGTCCTGGAACAGATGCTGAAAAATCTGTCTGGGTAGGGGACTGGAGATGTGGCGACTACATCTCGCGGCCACATGAGTCCGGTGGGGACTGAACTGGAGGAGGAGGACATTGGAGCAGAAGCATTGTCTGGTGAAATTAGTGGTTTTTCTACCCAGGTGAAAGGAGAGGAAGAGCAGGAGCAGCTGTAGGAGGTAGATGAAGATGAGGAAGACGAGGCAGATGACCCGCAAGCACCGTGGCAGTATACAGTGGAGATGGAGGCAGGGAGTCCCTCAGAGTCACTTGTGCAGATGGCCCACAGCATGCTGATTTGCCTGGCTAGCGACAGCCAAATAGTCCCCATCTGGCAGAGTCACTACCGGTCCAAAATGGGAGCCTTTTTCCCAGCTGCTGAGAGGGAGGACAAACTCAAATACTATAGAGAAATCCTCCGTAGTCAGTTGGCCGGTGCCTATGTGCGGCATCGTCCATTCTCTGAAAGATCTGACCGGGGGGGTTCCTCAGCGCTCACATACCACTGCCACGGCTGCTGTGGGAAGGTGGGGGGGGGTAGGAGCAGTACCAGCTCCATCAGCAGCAACCTAAGTCTGGAGTCGCTGATGAGCATCGTCCTTCACCCGCCTAGTGAGGAGGGCACTCGCCAGCAGCAGCAGGACCTGGAGCAGACCCTGAACCAACAGGTGGTAGCCTACTTGGACAGCACTCGGCCACCCCAGTTAGAAGATCCACTGGACTACTGGGCAGCCAAACTGGATTTGTGGCCGCAACTTGCCGAGTTTGCAGTGGAGAAGCTGTCCTGCCCGGCCAGTAGTTTGGCATCAGAACGGGTGTTCAGTGCGGCGGGGGCCATCGTTACCCCAAGGAGAACCCACTTGTCAACGGGAAATTTGGAACGACTAACCTTTGTCAAGATGAATCAGGCATGGATCGGCCAGGACTTCCACACACCAATTCCTTAGACATCAGATTACATCAGTCATGACGCCTCACCAAAACTTTGAGAAATTAGTCTGGGTTCAAAGTACCTGCCTCAGCCACTATTCTGATGCCGCCACCCCCCTGATGTCACACATCGGCTGCCAGTTTCTCTATCTTCCTACCACCAACTTTACTAGGGACTGGTATTGAAACCCACATCCACACTCTGACAGTGTGACACTCTATGACCTCATGCTGCTGCTGATGTTGCTGGTGCCGTGACCTCCACACTGTGCCATTGTGCCGCTCTCTGACCTCATGCTGCTGCTGATGCTACTGCAGTGACCTCCACACTGTGTCATTGTGCCACTCTCTGACCTCATGCTGTTGCTCCTGCCGTCACCTCCACTCTCTGTCATTGTGCCACTCTGTGGCCTACTCCTGTTTTTGCCACCTCCAGAATTTGGCATTGTGCCACTGTCTGACCTCATGCTGCTGCTGTGGCTGCTGCCGTAACCTACACACTCTGCCATTGTGCCACTGTCTGACCTCATGCTGCTGCTGTTACTCCTGCCGTGACCTCCCCACTCTGTCATTGTGCCACTCTGTGGCCTACTCCTATTTTTGCCACCTCCAGAATGTCATTGTGCCACTGTCTGACCTCATGCTTCTGCTTTTGATGACGTCATCTCCACTGTGTCATTGTGTCACTTTGTGGGCTCCTGATGTTGCTGCCACCTCCAGAATTTGTTATTGTGCCACTCTGTGGCCTACTCATGCTGCTGCCAAGTGACCGCTGTCTCACTGGAACACCCTGTGGTTTCTTAATGCTGTTTCCACCCTCACCACTCTGACGTTGCCCCTATGTTTAGTTTTCCCCTTTTTTTCACCTGTCAGATGGAATGGGAAGGATCAGGATTGTCTAGCCAAAAGCAGGAGTTGATACAGAACACAGAAGACATACAAATAACCCATTTACTGGTCATCTCTGTTTTGGATCAACTCCTGTTTGTTTTTTGGCCTTAGCAATACTGATGGATTATTGACCAATTGAAAACGGACACTGAGGGATGAAAGGAAAGGCAAAATGATCAGAGATGTCAACGCAAAATTACTGCTGACACCCTCTCCACTAATTCGGGGGGGCCTCTACATGTATGAGCGTTTAACAGAACAGGTTCTGTCATATTTTGTGACGGTTTAAAGCTCTGGCCTCATGGAATGACCCCTGCTGTGACGTCTCCTTACTGTGCTGCGATCTGTGGCGGCTCCAGTAACCTACTACTGTGTTCTTTGACGCTATGGTAGGATCTCAGCCCTCAGCTTTTTTTTTTTCCAGCTGGCGCTGCCATGACTTTATCAGGCTGCATTCCTGCTTCAGTTTTTTGTCAGTTTTGCCCCCATAAGTGCCCAGGGAATTTTAGAGTGGCGGCAGTCATGTGCATGTCATACTAAAATGCAGCATTGTATGAAGACCAAACCAAGCTCCCTCTGCATTTTTAAGCATGACACAAGGTTCTTCAGCACCCTACAGGCTCTGTGCAGCCAGGAAATAGCTGTTTTTTAACGTGATTCGTCCCGAAGTAATTCGGACCTCAACTAATTTTGTCGGAAAAGTCGGCGAAGTCGGCAAACCGATTTTTTGAGAAATTCGCCCATCTCTAGTAACAATGTTGGGAAGAAATTTCCTAAAAATATCTGAGTGCAATTGTAGAAAGAATGCATGGAATGGGTAAAGCTATTATATCAGCTTTACCCATTCCTACTTTAAAGTCAAATTTAGATTTAATTTGTTGAAACAAAGTTAATCTATTATTTTTGGAAATAAAACTGAAAATGTTGTGGTGTTCTGAAACTTTTGACCAGTAGTGTAAGTTCAATGTTTCAACAACAGTTTTGCTGTAACAACATGAGAGTGCCTCAAAGCACAGACTGAGATCCATCACAAAACCATTGATTTACCTCCCTAATGATTTTCAGTATAAATCCCCAAATCTGCATTCTAAAATGTAGGACTTTACAAAAGAATGGAAGTTGTTGTAGAAGCAATCAGAGACAGCCATATTTTTGTCCATAGTTTTGGTCTGAAATGTTCAATAGAACATGGAACTGATGCTCTTGTGTCCACATATCGGTCATTTAGTGTATGGTTCCTCCTCAGTTATTCTGAGCATATAGTACTAGAAATAGGAAAAAATGAAAATGTCTGTGTATCAAATAAATGTTGAGTACTTTTGACAGACATAAATTAGATCAACAGATCAGTTGATGACTTGCTGCTGTATGAGGTGTAGCAAAGTACGGCGACGTATTAATGGGGTATATGATTTATTGTATAACATAACATGTTTTGTTTTATAGTGCTGCAGTAAAAGATAGGTTGACAAAACTATAAAATAAAAGTGTCAACCATCATTGTATAGAGCCCATATAGTACTTGTCAAACAAATGCAGTTTTATAATCAACATGAACATAAATGTGGAGAATTGTCTGTATTTTTTCAAGAAGCTAGTGTTACTCATTCAGATACAGATCTAAACATATAAATTCATCTCTACACATAAATAATTTTCACAGTATAAAATATAGTACAAGGTAGCTGGTTCTCATTTATTCACTATAAATGCAGTCAACTAACACAACATTTTCAACAAATTATATGATCCAAGCATAACAGTATCTCAGCAAATTAAGTACGTCCCTGAACCATGTCCTGTGGTCTGATGAGATCAAGATAAAAATTTTCGTTCAGTTGATGTCAAAGAGCGCCCTCCTTTTACACCGTCATCAGATGATTCCACAGATTATGACAGAACCTGTTCTGTTAAACACTGAAAAAGTGGAGAGGGTGTTGGTGGTAATTTTGACAAATAACTTGTTTGTCAAAAAAAATCTTTGAAATACAGCTTGTGTTTTTGTCATACACACACATCTCCCTTACAGTCAGGTTATTATTTTGGGATATTGTACTCTGCGTCAAAGAGTTACTTTTTTCACTTATAAGGTGACACATCTTTGAAATACAGCTCGTGCATTTGTCATATACACATATCTCCATTACAGGCAGATTATTATTTTGGAATATTGCTCTCTGCGCGAAAGAGTTAATTTTCTACCTTATAGGGTGAAACACCTTTGAAATACAGCTTATTTGTCATATACACATATTTCCATTACAGACAAGTTATTATTTTGGGATATTGTTTTCTGGTCCAAACAGTAAATTTGTGACAGATGATTCCACAGATTATGTCAGAACATTTTCTGTTAAATGCTGATACATCTATAGCCCCCCAAAAAAAAGAATGGAGAGGGTGTCGGCAGTAATTTTGTTTTGACATCACTGATCATTTTTCCCTTTCTTTGATACGTCAGTGTCTGCTTTCAATCGGTCAATAATCCATCAGTATTGCTAAAGCCAAAAAGAAACAGGAGTTGATCCAAAACAGAGATGACAAGTAAATGGAATATTTGCATGTTTTCTGTGTTTTGTATCCACTCCTGCTTTTGGCTACCTAATCATCAGACAATCCTGATGCAAACAAAGGACCATGTCATACTGGCCTTATGGCTTCACTGCTATCAATTGGTCAATATTCCATCAGTATTGCTAAAGCCAAAAAGAAACAGGAGTTGATCCAAAACAGAGAGGACAAGTAAATGGAATATTTGCATGTCTTATGTGTTTTGTATCCACTCTTGCTTTTGGCTATCTAATAATCAGACAATCCTGATGCAATGGACCAAGTCATACTTACCTTATGGTTTCTCTGAAGAAACAATCGGTTGTGTATGTCCTTAAAAGAAGGGGAAAACTAAACATAGTGGCAACATCATAGAGTGATGGAGGTGAAAAAGCATAGAACCATGGTGTCGAGTGAGAGAGGGTCAGTTAGGCAGACCCATGGTAGTTGCAGAGTGGCACAATGACAGATTATGGAGGTGGCGGCAACATGAGTAGGCCATATAGTGGCACAATGACAGATTGTGGAAGTGACAGCAGCATCAGTAGGCCACAGAGTGGAACAATGACATAATGTGGAGGTGGCGGCAACATGAGTAGGCCACAGAGTGGCACAATGACAGATTGTGAAGGTGGCAGCAGCATGAGTAGGCCACAGATTGGCACAATTAAAGAGTGTGGAGGTGACAGCAGCAAGAGCAGCAGAAGCAACAGGCCGGAGAGCGGCACAATTTTGAGGTGACAGCAGCTATGTGACATAACGAGGAGGTGGCGGCAGCAGCATCAATCCAGAGAGTGACACAGTGACATAGTCTGGAGGTGACAGCAACAGCAGCAGCATGAAGAGACCTGATTGGTGAAGTGGCAGCAGCATCAGAAGGCTACATAATAGCCCAGTGAAGAGTGGGGAGGTGGGTGGCAATAGCAGTCTCTGGTAAAGATGGTGGGTGGTAGAAGGAGCAGCTGGCAGCAGATGTGTGGCATCAAGTGCGTGGCAGCATCAGAATAGTAGCTGAGGGAGGTAGCCAGAAGAATCCAGACTCATTTGTCAAAGTTTGGGAGAGGCGGCTGATCTAATCTGATGCATCAGGCATTGTTGTGTGTAGAAATACTGGCTGATCCACTATGCCCCCCATCGCACTAAACACCAGCTCTGATTCCACACTACTGGCCGGGCAGGACAGCTTTTCCAGTGCAAACTCGGCAGGATGCGGCCACAAATCCAGTTGGGCTGCCCAGTAGTTCAGCGGATCTTCAACGTGGGGTGGCAGGGTGTCCAAGTAGGCTGCCACTTGCTCCAGGTGCGGCTGCTGCTTCCTCACTAGATGGGTCAAAAAAGCTGTTCATCAATAACTCCTTAATAGGGGTCTATCTTTTGTACCCAATACACCGTTCTCAGCTTTTAGTTGGATCAAGGACATCCATTTATTCGCCAGAAATCTTAAGTGGAAGAAATTCTTTAAACTCCATGAAAGGAGACAATGTATAGAACTAGGTGTTGACCCAGCAGACTTCCAGGACTTCAGATTATTATCTGAACCCCTTGGGGGAAGGAGAAAAAGATCGGTCGAAGGGCCCTTTTTCAAAATTACGGCCCAAAAGCACAAAAATGCCCCCCCTAATTGATAACAACATTGACACATTTGTCAAAGTAGTTTGTGATTCCATTGAGAAACTCCAATCTGAGGGCATTCGACCTAGATCATATAATCTTTCGAAGGAAGAATTTGCTGCCCTCAAAAATCTTGAAAAAGACACATCAATCATAATTAAACCATCCGACAAGGGGGGTAACATAGTCATTTTGAATCAACAGGACTACGTTAAAATGTGCTTAGACGTACTCAAAGATCATAACGGGTACACTATTTTACCATCTGATCCCACCATTGTTTACAAAAAATAATTAGACACCCTCCTCCGTGAAGCATTGTCACGGGCACTTATTGACACCAACGAATTTTCCTTTACGTCAACGGACTCCCCACAGACCGCCACATTTTACGGCCTACCTAAAGTCCACACAGGAATAGTACCACTCAAGTGTAGACCTATCATATCGGGCATTAATAATCTTACTCAACACATAAGTCTTTATTTAGAGTCAATTTTGTCCTCTTTCGTCACTGCTCTGCCATCATATATTAGAGATACCACCGATCTCCTTTTAAAATTAGATGGCATGCTTATTGAACCAGGGGTGTGGCTTTGTAGCATCGATGTAGAGGCCCTCTACAGTTCTATACCACATGAATTTGGTTTAAAAGCAGTTCAGTCATTTCTTAATACCAGGAGCAATTTTTCTCCACGATCATGGTGATTTTGTTCTCAGACTTCTTCATTTTGTCCTTACTCATACTTTTGTGCTGTTCAAGGGTTGTTACTACCACCAGCTCAGGGGGACGGCTATGGGGAGCCCCTGCGCTCCCTCATATGCAAACCTCTTCCTGGGCTGGTGGGAAAACACCATTGTTTTTTCTGATCAGTATTATGACGTTTTGGAGAACATTTTATTTTGGGGCCGCTACATCGATGACATCATCATCCTATGGTCAGGTACAGATGAACTCCTGGAGGAAGGAGTTTCAACGAATTTGTAGAGAGGTTGAATACAAACTCAATAGGCCTAAGGTTTACCTCTACCATACATGCCTCGGAATTGGTGTTTCTTGATATTACTATCAGGAAGGGACAAGATGGAATGTTGGAAACTGCATTATATAGAAAATCTACGGCTGGGAACAGCCTACTGACCTGGGATAGTGCACATCCCTTTCCCCTACGTCGGGGTATACCTAAAGGACAGTACATTAGAGCCAGACTTAATTGTTCATCTATGCCCTCCTTTAAAAGAGAGGCGGACATACTCAGAAGGAGATTTACCGAACGGGGTTACCCCCAAAAGATCCTCAAAGAAGCCTACGATTGGGCTCATGGTGCAGATCGTTCATCATTATTGCAACCACAAAAAAACTTACAGAAGGATAATAAATTAAGAATCATTGGTACGTTGGATAACGCCTCGGTACAAGTAACCAGTATCATTAAGAACTTTTGGCCTATATTACAACAGGACCCTGACCTATCCCAATTTATTGAGCCATATCCTCAGATCTCCTTTCGACGGGGGAGGAACATTGGAGACTTTTTGGTACATAGCCACTTTGTCCCCCCTAAACCAGAGAGATCATGGCTGCGCAGGGATATTGTAGGGACGTATAGGTGTGGTCGTTGCAAAGTCTGTAATTTTATTTCAGTCTCTAAAGGGGTCAAAAATCTCCACACTGGTAGAGAGTTTAAATCTTATAGTTACGCTAACTGTAAAACTAAAGGCGTAGTTTACCAAGCCTCATGTGACTGTCCACTTATGTACGTGGGGAAAACAACGCGAGAGCTGAGACGCCGGATTCTGGAACATGTGGGAGATATTCGCAACAAACGTGACACCCCTCTGGCACAACATATGAATTCAACACATTCTGAGAACCCCTGTGCTTTGACTTTCTCTGTGGTTGAAGTGGTCTTTCCATCAGTATGTAAAGGGGATTTTGATAAAAAAATCTTACAACGTGAGGCAAATTGGATCTTTCTCCTGAAAACATTATATCCCTTTGGGATAAATGATTCCCTTAGCTTTACATCATTTATCTAGTGGAGTTGTCTTCTGCACTATATTTATTTATTTATCCATTTCTTTCCATATTTCATCACCTGTTTATTTGTTTGCATTTGTATATCGTCCTATTTCTCTTATGGCAACCTCTGAGTTTTTTTCATATTTATTTATTTTCACCAATTATTAGAGATTCTTCACCATAATTAGCGCATAGTCTATTAATATATCTTCCTCTGTTATCCTTGTATATTTATCCTATGGTAGCTCTCTTGACATCCCGGTATTCAGGGATGTAACTACCGTTGCTACACTGCAAACATACGCTACTTACTATTCTCCATTCTATCGTGCGGCTTTTTTATCCCCGTGCGCATGCGCAGGTTTTCCGCGCTTGCGCGTACCAACCCTGTGGTTAGCATCGCCATTTTGGTAGTTTTTTAATGTAGCTCATATATGCGCATGCGCGGCTGATTCTCCGCGCTTGCGCAGTGTCCTACCGGAAACGCCGCTACCTTCTACATGCGCTCGTCTCGTCTCAGGTGAGTTAGTATTACAAATTATATTTAAACCAGTATGTTGCCAGTCTAATGCCTGCCTACCTGCCATTCGGTTCTGTATCGTACATCCCAGATCCTAGTACCGGATATCAAGCAGCATTATCGCTCATCGGCCATTCCTCTAAGGGACGTATGTTGTTTATCTTAATGCAATATTTGTGTCCTCTATTTGTGTCTGTTCCCTGATGAACCCGACTCACATGTGCCGGGGGAAACGCGTCGGAACGTCTTTGGAATCTATATGAATATGGTCTATTGCATATATTATTGTGCTTACTACGTATATGGAACTCATATGAATTCGGTTTATAGCACATATTATTGAGCTTATCCATTGCAATATCCCTATTAGATTTATAAGTTTTTGTTTGTTTTTCCTTGTGGTGGCTTTAGTTATTCTTCACTATTGGGTACACTTTATCATTTATTATTTATTTGTGTTAAGTTCTATTCATTAGATTAAGGGTTAGGTTGGATTAGGTTCCTGAGTGGGGTCGCCCTTTTTCAGGGCGGTATCCCCACTTTTCTTAGGTCTTAGTATTTATAAGGGTTGTTTAGGGAGTTGTTTAGGTCCCTTTTTATTGTATATTCCTATTAAAAGTTATATTTTAGCCTGAAGGCGTATGGTTTAGTTATTGTAGTTTTCCATCAATAACAACAGACTCAGGTTGCTGGTCCTACCACAGCAGCCGTGGCAGTGATACATGAGCGCTGAGGAACCCCTCTGGTCAGACCTGCTAGATGATGGACGATGGTGCAGATAGGTAGCGGCCAACTGACTACATAGGATGTCTCTATAGTACTTGAGTTTGTCCTCCCTCTCGGCTGGTGAAAATAGGCCCCCATTTTGGACCGGTAGCAAGGGTCCAAGACGGTGAAGAGCCAGAAGTCATCCCTGTGCCAGATGGTGACTATTCGGCTGTCACTACCCAGGCAATTCAGCATGCAGCGGACCATCTACGCTAGTGACTTTGAGGGACTCCCTGCCTCCTTCTCCACTGTATACTACCACGGTGTGTCTGGGTCATCTGCCTCATCTCCCTCTACCTCCTCCGGCTGCTCCTGCTCCTCCTCTCCTGTCACCTGGGTAGAAAAAACTACTCATTTCACCAGACATTGTTTGTACTCCAATGTCCTCCTCCTCCAGTTCAGCCCCCACCGGACACATGTGGCTGTGAGATATAGTCACCACGTCCCCAGTCCCCTGACCACACAGGTTTTGCAGCATCTGTTCCAGGACATGAAGCAGTGGAATGACGTTGTTCATCCCATTCTCCTGGCAACTGCCAAATAACGTGGCCTCCTCAAGGGCCTGAGCAAACGGCAGGTGTCATGCATGAGCTGCCTCTGGATGACATCAAAAGTACACAGGGGAGTACTCCTGTTCGCTTTGATCATCAAGAAATCATTTATGGCCTTTCTCTGTTCATAGATTCAGTCCAATATATGGAGGCAGGAATTCCAACGGTTGAAAATATTGCATATCAGCCTATGTTGGGGGAGGCCATTCTGCCATTGAAGCTCAAGGAGGGTGTGCTTGGTGGTGTAGGAATGGCTGAAGTGCATGCAAAGTTTCCTGGCCATTTTTAGAATGTCTTGCAGATAGGTGGAAAACTTGAGGAACCGTTTGACAATCAGATTTAACACGTGCACCATGCAGAGTGCATGGCTCAGCCCTCCTCGGCATAGCATGGACACCATGTTTCTTTCATTGTCTGTCACCATGGTTTCGATTTTCAGTTGTCACTGACAAAGCCAGGAATTGATTTAGTCTTTCATGATACAGAACAGTTCCTCCCTATGTGACTTTGTTTGCCCAGGCAAACCAGGTGTTGAACTGTATGACTCCACCGTGCCCTGCACATGTGGTATTCTGGAGGAGCACTAAGACTTGTCACTGCAGTGGAGGCTGAGGTAGTGGAGGTGAAGGAGACGGACATTGGCGCAGGATCAGAAGTTTGACAAAGTGGAGAAGAAAGCAGCGTCTCCTATCCAAGTTGCTGGTGAGGCTGGGCAGGAATCACATTCACCCAGTGGGCCGTAATGGAGATGAATTGTCCCTGACTGCAGTTACAGCTCCATATGTCCGTGCTGCTGTGCCACCGACAGGCTCAAGGACTGGCCGATCTTCTCTTTTACATATTTGTGCAGGGCTGGTACTGCCTTTTTTGAAAAGAAATGACGGCTTGGGACTCTCCACCTCGGCTTGGCACCAGCCATCAGTCCTCTGAATGGTGCAGAGCCCACCACTTAACAAGGGAGGGACTGCAGTACCACCAACTTGGTCAGCTTCTGCATCGTAGGATGGCTGGACGCATACTGTTGTCTCTTGGCAAAAGCTCTGGTGAATGACTGCTGGCGCAATGAGTGGCGAGGAGCAGGAGCATCTGGACCGGTAGATGGGAAAGACAGAGAGCTCCCTTTGGAAGAGATGGTGGAGCCTTGACTGCCTGAAATGGGATGTGTGCCACTGGGTTCTGCTGCTGTGCTGCAGCAGGATGGACCACCACATCTGAGACATGTTTCTCCCAGGCCACTGGATGGTGATGCTGCATATGTTGACGCAGGGCCGTGGTGCCAACACTAGGTCCCTAGCTACGCTTCAATTTCTACCCACAGATTCTACATTTTGCCATGCTCGCCTCCTCCAGTGTTTTGGCAAAAAACAGCCACATCGCTAAGTAGTTGATTTTACCACCAACGCTCCGCAATGACTGCTACAGCCGTTGCCTCATTGAGCCCCCTGTGCCCCTTTCCGGGTCGTAAGGGACCTGCGAAGCGGATGGTCTACCCTGTGACCGTTTGGCTCCCGACCTCGCACTGCTGCCATCCTGCTGACTCCTGGCTACACTACCGACTTGCTGGCTGTGTCACTGATTGATGTGCCAACTGCCGCCCTCTTCTCCCAAAGATGATGAAGCCCTTGCTTCACCCGGCTCTCAAGTGTGATCGGCTACATCGTCGATTAGTGTTTGCCCGTCACTGTCCTCCTCAGTAGTCTCGGTGTACAGAGCCTGACCGCTCCAAACATATCCTGCCATGCCACTCTCCACATCACTACGTGCCTGCCTACTGCACGAAGCAGCAGATGTCTGCCCCACCACTTTGCTGCCAAGTAGCTGCTCACTGTCCTCAAATAGTTTGTCCTCACTATAGTGGCGCAAAGCCCACAGCATATAGTAGTTCTCTGGCTGAGGGAACCAAATGAAACCGACAGATCCGGGTTAAGCACAGGTGATGGCCTCTGACCTGCTCCCAGGCCATGCCAACTCAGGGTTGTGATTGACAAACCCACAAACTCTTGGCTGGGGTTGTCAGATGTCATCTAGGAGGAAGTGAATGACCTACTCAACCATTCAAGAACCATTGGCTTGGTGGTCAACAGCCACATCAAGTGTCACCTGCTGCGACGTCCCCTTACTGTGCTGTGACCTGTGCCTGCTCCAGGAATATTTGTGCCACTGCCCCTTCCATGTGAAGGGCCTGCCGCCTCTCTGACATACTGTTTGATCAAAAATTTACAATAAAAAAAACTTTGTTTAATGTATTTGACAAATGTGAAAATATGACAAATACAAAAGCTGTATTTCAAAGGTATTTCACTTTATAAGTGAAAAAATTAACTCTTTGGAACAGAGAGCAATATCCCAAAAGACCAAAATGAACTTGGGGGTAGTAACTATGAGATTGAGTGTGTATGTGAGAAATACACACACTGTATTTTAAAGATAGTTCACCAATAAGTAGAAAAGTAACTCTTTAAAAAGAGAGAGCAATATCCCAAAATAAAAAATGCTAGTTCAGGAACATGTGTGTATGTGACACACACACTGTGTAGTTGAAAGGTATTTCACCCCACTAATTATAAAATTAGAGTATTTGGCACAGAGTGCAATCTAGTGCTGCTGCAGAGAGATCCGTGTGCATAAGAGACACAGTGGCAAGTGGCAGAATGTAAAATGGCTGGCCTATTTATAGGGCTGTGACATCACAGAAGCTGGCTGGCTGCTGCTTGGCTGCATGTCTGCATGTCATGGCATTGAGGGCATTCCTTTCTTTCTCCCATAGTTCTTTGTCCCAAACCATGCCATGTGCACACGGGCATTTTAGATTCGTTACCACAAATCGCGAGGAAATTTGGTTTTGTTTAGAATCAAATTTGCCTGAAATTCGAAACGAATTCCACTTTGTTAGAAACAATTTGCTCTTCCCTACTCCATACCCAAGAGAGTTAAGGCAGTGCTGGAAAATAATAGTGGACACAAAAAATATTGATACTTTGGGCACAATTTGTCCATTTTTCTTTAGGAGTGTACTCACTTTTGTTGCCAGCGGGTTAGACATTGATGGCTGTATGTTGAGGTTTTTTTGGCTCACCAAATTTACACTGTTATACAAGCTGTACACTACTTTACAATGTATGTGTCATATCTTAAATGTTGTCTCATGAAAAGATACAATAACGTATTTTAAAAAATTTGGCTATTTTGCCATTTCAGATTACAAAAAAGTGAGTTGTATAGATGTTTGCAGTTATATTATTTATGGGTACTCTGCAGTTTGTGTGGTCTTGAAGGGGTTAAATGATATCTGTAATTTTATATGAAATACGAGGGGCTTCTGATAAGTGTTTGGCTTTGTGCGGTTTTGTGTTTCTATGGTAACAAATGTTACATCACATGAAAGCCTTATGTGTCTAATATATGTTTTCAAAATGTTGTGCTTGTAGCTTATTGCAACAGTGATCTAGGCACGCGGGAATACAAAATGGCAGAGTCTACGGCGATATTCACAGCAAATGAGGGCAGAGGAGTGATAAAATTCTTGTTTCTGCAAGGATAGTCTGTGAAGGGTATTTATGGTGATATGTTGCAGACATTGTGGGATCAATGCCCTTCATATTCTACAGTTAAGAACTGGGTTGCCAAGTTTAAAACAGGCCAGTTCAGCACCAATCATGAGGAACGTCCTGGACGACAGAGAGTGGTTGTTGTTCCGGGGATCATCAATGCTGTGCACAACCTCATACTGGAGAATCGGTGAATTTTAGATAAAGGAATAACAGACATAATTTCTCGTGAACGCGTTTGTGTCATTATCCATGAACATTTGAACATGAAGAATCTATCTGCAAAGTGGGTTCCCAAATATTTGACAACAGATGAGAAAAGCATGCGAGTGAAAACTCCCCAGTCCATTTGTCAGCGTTTCCGGACTGATAAGAACTTCCTGGATCAACTGGTCACTATGGATGAGATCTGGATTTATTTGTATTACCCTGAAACCAAGGAGCAATCAAAAGAGTGGAGACACAGTGATTCTCTTCATCCAAAGAAGTTCAGCGTGCAAAAATCAGCCACTGAGGTTATGGCGTCTGTGTTCTGTGATAAGGCATGCTGCTAGTGGACTACATTCAAAATGGTTCCACCATCAATGCAAGGTATTACTTTAAACTTTTGGACCAATTGAAGGCAGCTCTGAAGGCCAAAGGCACGGCAAGAAGTCCAAAGGAATCTTGTTCCTGCAAGACAATGCCTCCGCTCACACTGCACAAGCGACCATGGCAAAACTGGTGGAGCTAGGCTTCCAGCGGATTGACCATCCACATTATTCACCAGATCTAGCTCCCTCCAACTATTATCTGCTTCAAGACCTGAAGAAGCACCTCAAGGGTACAAAATTTCACACCATTTCTGATGCCATGGCTGCTACGGATGACTGGTTTGAGGCACAACTGAAAAACTTATTTTTGCAAGGCTTACAGAACTTGGAATACCAATGTAAGAAGTGTGTTGACATCAGTGGAGAGTGTGTGGAATAAATGTAAAGTTTCATCTTCCTATCTCGTTTCTTTCTGGGTAAAGTCAAAGACTTATCAGCAGCCCCTCATACTGTAATATTATTTAATGCTGAGAAGACACCATAAACGGAAATAGTTGTTATTTTGGACATAGTAGAATATATGTCATGGATCGCATCACGGGCCCCACAACGGGTGCGGTTGACCTGCCATGGACCCCGCAGCTCAGTGCTCACTTGCGCACTAACCTTTTGCGTAACTGCCTTCTTCTCCTGAGTGGATTTTTCTGACTCAATTCTCCCAAAGACAAAGCCTAAGTGCTTGTGCCTGACTACACCTCCGTCTATTGATTCTGTACCACGCTGCACTCTGTCCACCTATACAAGCAAATCAAATCAGGGGTAGCGACCTGGTAGTCTCCTGTTGCAGCAAGTCCAACCTGCCCTGCAGCGGGCTCTGGCGAAAACCGGGGGCTACTTAGACTTTGCTCCCTGACGTAGCTTATACCACCACTTGCAGTGGCCCTGAGAATCCACCTCCTGTTGTGACAATATACATTTTTAGCTATTCCCTTACCTATGGCCTAGAAAGGGTCATGGACTTATACGAGCTTAAAGAGGACCTATGACCTCTGCCAATGTGTCTGTTTCAGTAAATACTAGCATGCCCCAAAAAATTACAATTCTAGAGCATTTTTCCTTTGATCTCTATGTTATCTGTTTTTAATTTTACTCTTCTTATAAATTCCTGACTCCATTGTCAACTAGGTGTTACTATTTGATGGTATGTCCTTGCACAATGGAGTATTTTTCACTTTTTTTTTCCAACAAACAAAAATCTCCCAGGCCATTCATTCACTTTTTAGTGAATTTTGCTAACTCGATTCTCCCAAAAACGAGAGAAATATGCAAACAGCTGACTGAACTGTCATTGTATGACAAACTTGACAAACTGAGCCTCTGCCTCTCATAGTCAGCAAACTGGTGTCCCCGTTCCCCACACTGTGGGTTGCAGGCCCACCAGTGTCTCTCCTCCTGCCTCTCCACACACGTTGGGCCATGGGCACACTCATAATACTCAGTCCCGGTTCACATACTCACCTCTCTTTGCTCCCTGCTGCTCTCCTGCTGGCCAAGGTGCGCAGTCCCTGCTTCTTAGGGTACACGTGCTGGCTCTTTAAAATTAAAAGGGCTAGTGCATCGGTAATTCGTTATCAGGCACTAACCCTTTTCAGTCCTGCCTCTTCCCCTTGTTCCTTGCTGTATCTATGTGCCCTTGTTGCCTTAGATAGTGTTTCTTGTGTGTCTGCCTCTGTCATGTTGCTGACTTCCTGCCTCCATCCCTTGACCACACTTTGCCTGCCAACTAACCAGACCTCTCTGCCTTTTCCTGACTATGAGCCTGTCATACGATTCTGTACCTCACTACACCTCGACTGCCACTACAAGCAAATTGCCCCAAGGTTAGCGACCTGGGGGTATTTTGCTGCAGAAAACCCAACCTGCCTGTCGGTGGGCTCCTTCACATGGCTTACACTACTGCCTGCAATGGTCCAGTGGATCCACTACCAGCAGTCCGTTACAGTCCACTACCATTGGTCTATTACACAAGCTTAAGCTACCAATACTTTACCATCTGTTGACTATTTGTATGATGTCTTCCACTGCATTTTTCATCCAAATAATTAATTATATCAGACTATTAAAATTCATATTGATTTAGATTTTACCATTTTACATAGAAGACATCAGGGAGATGGAAAATGTGTTATACTTAGAAAAAATCTAATATTTCACAATATCTCAAAACACTTACTTGACACAACAATTCTGAGGGTAGATTTGGATACTGCATGCAAAAGACATACCAGTTGATGTATTACAATCCCGATGCAAAATGACTGTTGACTAGTGTTATCTATTACAACTAACAAAGACATTGGCAAAGGCTGTTGTGGCTGCAATGTAAATTCTTATAGACAACAAATACAGCAGTGCCAGCTGGCACAAAAAACTAAATAAGTATTGAATTCAGGGAACAATTAAGCTACATTACGTCTAACTTTTCTACAAGTATAAATTTGAGTTTTAAGTGCACAATTTGATCAAGTTGTTTATGCTACCTACTTCTGCAGAGTGGGTTCCTAAGTCTAGATTCGCCTCTATGTAGGGCCATGTAAGGCTATGTAAGGCCAAAGACTCCATACACTCAGGGCAACAGGCTCCATTAGCTCTGACTATAAGGACCTCAGAAGAGATAGGTGGAGTTCATGGGAAAAGTGGAGGCATTGACTCCAAATGCACGATACAACATGTACAATCAGCCAACACATCAATTTTTACAACTGACAAAGACACGGGCCCAGACCGTTGTGGCTGAGGCCCTTATAATCATTGAGAAATTTGCCTTCTGTCCTGAATTTATGAATGCTTTGGCCCATAGAGAGGCAAATCTAGAGTTAGCGGCTTGCCTGACGAGGTTATCTTGACACGGTAAATGGGCATATCAACTTGATCAAATTGTACAGCAAAAAACTCTATTTTATACTAGTAGAAAAGTTAGCAGTAATACAGTGAAAATGTGCCGTGAATTCAATGTTTGTATGGGTTTTAAAACCAGCTGGTGCTGCTTTGTTTTGTCTTTGAGATTTTAATTTTGTGTATAGGCTGCACTCAAATCTGGGGATTTCAAAAAAGTGTGTGTACTTGAAAGGGTTTTCTCACCACAGGCTTTTGCAGACATGAGCTGTTTCTCTCTGTCTTAAAGCTTCAAGTCCAGGGGCGGGTCTCTCCTTCCAGTAGGAGTGCCTTCCCTCGCTGTAGACTGGTGAAATCATCACACCCCCTTCCCTACTCCCTCTTTAGTCATCATCATCATCATTCTGTGTGAGCAGTGGGAGAGAGAGGATGTCACAGCTCTGCAGACCTCCTGCAATGGTCAGTTCTCACACCCGGAAAGCTATCATCTCCCTACACAAACAATCCTTGTAATCATAACACCTGTAATGGTGTAAACAATTATAAATACAGCTTGAAATGATGAAACAAATGTGAGAAATGCAAACTGCTCCCCCCTTCTGTTATCAGGCAGTAGGTAAAGGGTGAGCAGAGTATATAAAGCTGTGTTATATGGGAGGGGAGAATGAATCTAACAGCTAGACACACAGTAATTGACCAGATCCTGGACATAGAGCTATCACTGGGAGAGAAGCATAGAGGGCTGAGGCAGCCTTTATGACACAGACACAGCTAGTACAGCTCAGAGATAAGTCAGCACAGAGAGTGCAGGCAGCCAATCAAAACACATGGGGCATGTCTCACACAAGGGGCATGTCCTGACCAGGGTGTAACTAAATATCAGACAGCCAATCACAACACCGGGGGTGTGGTTCAACCCCCAGCTCTAAACACTTACAGATTAGCTAATAGCTGCTATACTAAATGATTTAGATAATACAAACCAATTGCATATTTTTACTGTCCCCATGGTTACAGATATGATCTTTGTAGCGAGAAAACCTCTTTAAAGGTTTTTGTTTAATTTTATAGAAGAAATTCCTTTGAGCACCTTAATACTCTTGCCTATCCTAACTCCTAATCAAATTTCTATGTTCACTCATAAGGTTATTTTTTGCTTGCCTCCATATATTCAGACATATTTCATTCTATCAATTTGTATAAGGAAAGAATACATTATGGGTTCTTAGTGTTTACTGAAAAATAAAAGGGACAGTCTCATTATGGCAACAGCTTGTATATATGTTCTACTCTCTGTGTGCCCAAGCAGACACTGGAAAGAGTAGATCCATCCTTTGTGTGGCCAACTAAATTCTGGATGGTGTTTCTTCAAGTAAGGAAAATCTTTACATTTTTCTCATGCAACTATAGTAAACTCAAACAGCAATGTCCATAGAAAAGTTCAGATCAGGTCACTCACCACTCTCGTGCTTTCAAGTTGAAGCCGTATGCACAAATGCTCATGTCGATCTCACAGGAAGCTTCCGTTGGCTGGACGGTAAGTAATTAGAAGAAAAGGCAGGTGTGCACGCTGAACTCCCGGCAAGGTAGTAGTCGCAGACATCACCAAATGCTTCCGTGTCGAAAAACAAGCAACTTTATTGTAGAAAATAGTTAAAACAGCACGCACAGCATACAAGGCAGCCTGTAGGTAACTGACGCGTTTCGAGCTATTATAGCTCTTGTTCACAGTCTGGTATGTGCTACTAATGCTTCAATTATATAAAACATTAAAACCAATCACAATGCAGGCTATCATGACGTAAAAAATCATGACGTGAAAATGTGAAGGAGAGGCTTGGATAGAGGCAGACCGGCTATAATGGGTCTAATATGTATATAAAGTGGGTGACAAAGATAATATTAATAGATATAAGTTAAATCAGTTCTATAGTTTAAACCCACCGGGACTCTCGTGTCCAAATTTAGAATCCAGTATGCCTCTCGTAACCTCAGCTTCTTCAGCCAATCCCCACCTCTGTAAGGAGAATCCACATGTTCAACAGCATAACATATTAACCCATTTGTTTCCCCTTTGTGTTCTTCTATGAAGTGCCGTGCCACACCTGAGACCTGCATATGAGCATTCTTTATATTACCAATATGTTCAGCTATTCTGGTTTTCAATTTTCGTTTGGTACTATTCCTACATATTTTTTACAACAGATGGTACATTCGATTATGTACACCACATGGTGACTATGCAGTTGAGAAACTTTTGATGAGTAACTATTAATATCATGAGCATCGCTAAAATTCTTTGTTTTTTGCACCACTTGCATATGTTGCAATCGTGGGCCACCACATAAAAAAAAACCTTTTTGGGCCAACCATGTTTTCCCCGTTTTTTTTCTCACATAGAGTGCTGGGAGAAATGATATTACCAATTGTTTTATTCCATTGTTTTAGTGGGATTAGATCTAAGCCTACGGTATGTTTTAGTATCATCCAGAATATCAAATGCCTGTTTTGTATAGAGTCCAATGTCCATCACCACCGTTGCCCCCCCCTTGTCAGCTTTTTGATGGACATTGGACTCTATACAAAACAGGCATTTGATATTCTGGATGATACTAAAACATACCGTAGGCATAGATCTAATCCTACTAAACAGTTCCAGAACAACTTGGAGAAATTATTGGAGGAAGGTGTAAATATGGAGGCCATAACAGAGAAACAAAAAAAGTACTTATATGTAAAAGATCCAGTCATCCCCATTTTTTATGGTGCCCCTAAAATTCATAAAAATAAAGTCCCACCAGGTCTGAGACCTATCATTGCAGGAAACAATTCACATAATGAAAAACTTAGTGTCTGGCTTGATAAGTATCTACAGCCCATTGTGTGTAAAATACCAGGATATTTAAAAGACACCAAGGCCGTGTTACAAATTATGTCCAAAAAAGAGTGGAATGCTGGCCTTACTTGGATAAGCTGTGACGTCACTAGCTTGTATTCCAGCATTCCACATGATCTAGTTGTCATTGCCGTTTCTTTCTTTCTCACACGATACAGTACCTATGATATGGGTCTCCAGGAATTCATACTCATGACTATTGAATATCTATTAAAGAGCAATTATTTTAAATTCTTGGATACATTCTACCTACAACTCATGGGTGCGCCTATGGGTGCTACGTCTTCCC
Source organism: Phyllomedusa bahiana (assembly GCA_025379985.1). Taxonomy (NCBI): domain Eukaryota; kingdom Metazoa; phylum Chordata; class Amphibia; order Anura; family Hylidae; genus Phyllomedusa; species Phyllomedusa bahiana. The sequence goes on from JAODAL010009908.1 coordinate 84,328, forward strand.
CGGCGCTTGCCAACCTAATGATGGCATGGTGGGAGCACCATGTTATCTTTAACGAACATAATCCGTATGCTGGTTGCATCAATTGGTATGGGCGCTACATCGATGACCTCTTGATCATCTGGGGTCACGATGTAGCGCTCATACAATCCTTTTTTGATTACATCAATCACAATGATTGTAATTTACATTTTACAGGGAACTGGAGCAAAGAGGGTATCCCTTTCTAGATATCTATCTATCGGGTGATCTGGCCACGGGCAAGGTGGTTACTACCCTATATAGCAAACCGGGGGCTGGAAATTCCATTCTTAAAGCCACCAGTTGCCATGCACCCAATACTATCTCTGCCATACCATATGGGGAGTATGTAAGAATTAAAAGAATCTGTACTTTGCAGGAAGATTATGAACAGTGTGAAAAAATAGTGGATAATAGATTAAAAATCCGGGGATACTCTCAAAATCTCCTCAGGAAATCTAAAGAAAAAATCAAAAATAGAACTCAACAACAGCTACTACAAAATAAACAGACTAATGAAGTAACTAAAAAACATAGTGGTAAACTTACTTTTACTACTAAATATAGTAACAATTTCAAGGAGATAAAATCAATTTTTTTGCGCAATATTAATATATTGCGACAAGATCCTGTTCTAGGCAAAATTATTGACCAAGGGGTACATTGTGTCCCTAAGAGGAATAAAACAATTGGTAATATCATTTCTCCCAGCACTCTATGTGAGAAAAAAACGGGGAAAACATGGTTGGCCCAAAAAGGTTTTTTTCTATGTGGTGGCCCACGATGCAACATATGCAAGTGGTGCAAAAAAACAAAGAATTTTAGCGATGCTCATGATATTAATAGTTACTCTATCAAAAGTTTTCTCAACTGCAATAGTCACCATGTGGTGTACATAATCGAATGTACCATCTGTTGTAAAAAATATGTCGGAAGTACCAAACGAAAATTGAAAACCAGAATAGCTGAACATATTGGTAATATAAAGAATGCTCAAATGCAGGTCTCAGGTGTGGCACGGCACTTCATAGAAGAACACAAAGGGGAAACAAATGGGTTAATATGTTATGCTGTTGAACATGTGGATTCTCCTTACAGAGGTGGGGATTGGCTGAAGAAGCTGAGGTTACGAGAGGCATACTGGATTCTAAATTTGGACACGAGATTCCCGGTGGGTTTAAACTATAGAACTGATTTAACTTATATCTATTAATATTATCTTTGTTACCCACTTTATATACATATTAGACCCATTATAGCCGGTCTGCCTCTATCCAAGCCTCTCCTTCACATTTTCACGTCATGATTGTTTACGTCATGATAGCCTGCATTGTGATTGGTTTTAATGTTTTATATAAGTGAAGCATTAGTAGCACATACCAGACTGTGAACAAGAGCTATAATAGCTCGAAACACGTCAGTTACCTACAGGCTGCCTTGTATGCTGTGCGTGCTGTTTTAACTATTTTCTACAATAAAGTTGCTTGTTTTTCGACATGGAAGCATTTGGTGATGTCTGCGACTACTACCTTGCCGGGAGTTCAGCGTGCACACCTGCCTTTTTTTCCTATAGTAAACTCAACATCGAACATATTGTACCTTAGCTACATTGTGTGTAATATAATGAACTAAATTAGACCATCTTTTAACTCTAGAATCCACATGTCCAACTGTTTAATGTTTCAGTGCTATTTGCACAACTTGATGATTTCTAACATGGAGTTTAGTGGCAAAATTCACAACAGGTGCTTGATGCTTGAATCTCCCAAAAAATTTAGGAGATCAATCTGAATTGGGATTTAAACAGTCCTTCTCATCATGTTGTTCTCATCTTGACATCATGACACTAAGACAACACCTTACAATTGATGAACAGTAGCTCATCATTGCACGGCTTCAAGCAGGATGCTCTCAGATGGAAGTGGCCACTGAGCTTAGAGTGTCACCAGCAGATTTCAACAGAGACACAGAAGGACTGGAAGAGTCACAGAAAGGCAAAGAAGTGGGCATTCTTTGGCTACATCACGCACTGATGACCACTTCATTGCAAACAATGCCCAGAACCGGATAATGAATTCCACACAACTCCAGGCATGTTTAAAAGGGGAGAGACACCCAAGTGTCACGTTTACATCAGCATGTTCTGCGTACCTGCGTTCATCCTGAAATTTCAATCAAAAGCTAAATATCTCTCACTTTTTGTGAGTAGTGTATAATATAACCACATCCAACTGTTACCTTCATTGCTATGTGTATTTTTTTCAGTCACCAGTAAGGTTGTCATGTTTCATACCATCTATGACAACACATATAATTAAGAAGATACACAGTAATTTCCGAAAATATCTTGGCACATGAAATTTGTGACCATCTAGGATAACATCTATAAAATTGTTTTCTAATTAAAATATGTTATATATATTGAAGACAGATAACCCTTTTGTCCTGGAATTTTCAGACATGTATAAATCTTGTATTCACCTCCTGTGACACATTAATTGTACAGAATTATACTTTCAGTTCATGGTAGTCTAGCTCTCTATGGGATATTATATACCTAAGAGGAAAAATAAAGCTCACTGGGATTTTGTGCACAGGGAAAATGTTTATCAGCAAAGTAAAGTACAAAGAAAATGAGAAAAAACTAGCATGTTCTCTCTGGTCACCAGTAATGAGTTTATATTGATCGAGCCCAAGTTTGATTTTGTCATCTAAGTCTATGACGGAATCCATTATCTCTGAATATTGATCAAAAGCACTCGGAGGAAAAAGTGAAACAATTTGCTTCTATTTAGCTCTGGAACATCTCCAAACATATTTGCAAGCCATTATGTTTCATGCAAGGTACACAAAATTAGGGTCATTATCAGCTTTGCCTCTGAATTAATTAAGTTAGTATTGAATGTTAGCTAGCAATGCCACTATTTCTTCTTCAGTGGTTGTTTTCATCTAAATTTATGCCTAATAGCTTTCAAAACACTGCAGAGTCCAGACCATAACTTATTACTGGATGTAACATCAATATGACATGGGGTGTTAAGGAAACGATGTCTTGGGGACAGAATCAGTTTCTTTTTTTCCCTTCTAAAATGTTCCTTTCCAAAGGCTAATTTTTATAGTTTTAAGAGAAGAATTTGTTTTCTTCTATTTGAATCCATTTGCTAGAAATTCCAAATCTGAGCTGGTCTCATTCCAATTGCCAGGACTGTCTGCAGAGATTAGTGGCAACTTTTAATTATAAGCCTTGGATTGGGAAAATACTAGAGATCAACTAGTCTGCCAAACTTTTAAACTTCTAAAGCCAAATGTGGAAAATAAATGGCCTATATAGGCCGTAAACTCTTGTGTCATTAAGTGAATTAACAGTAACTTTTGTCTAATACATAAATGTTTTGTCAGTATAGTAACTTTTGGGTCAGCAGGACATGGCTAATTTCTTTAAAAAATTTTTTTTTTCTGACAGCGTCATTAACATAATCCAAAATAAAGGAAATACAATTTAGTAAATAAACATCATGTGGAGAGGTTGCTTAGTAGCACTTCGTTGTGTACATGGATAGGTTTAACTAACTGAATATACACAGAATTTTTCACAGAATTTGTTTATTTCAATAAAGAAAATAGCTTTTTGGACTAGTCATCATTAGGGATGAGCAATTATAATCAACAAAGTTGAATTTTTTAGGCTGATCGGAAATTTCCGATCACACAATATTTTAGGTGACAATCTGCAGATACTCTATTACTATCGCACCATTTTCGGCGCTTCCTGTCATTTTGGCGGCCAGCAAATTTCAGTTTTGAGCATAGACAGGGGAGTTTGGTGTGCGACGTAAATGACAGTGATGTTAGGGTTTCATTGGCGGGAAAAATCACAGGGACCTCTTTTTGCATAAAACACGTTTCCGGGTTCAGGCATCAGTGTTTCGTGTCCCCACTAGAGAAGGACGTTTTGCGGGTCTCTCTCAATACAGCTCAGCCAAGACAAGTTCTTCTCTTTTTTCATACAACAACTATGCTTTTAGCTGTGAAAAATTAGAATATGGGAAATTTAAAGGGGGAATTTCGGTCTTAGTTATTTTAGACAAGAAGAACACAAACCGCTTTACAGCCGCGGGGGAGGGGGGTTGTGGACGAACAAAAGACGGGAAAGGCCGGGGCTTTTAAAAGAAGGGTGTAATTTTTGGAAAGCCCAGACTCTTTTTTTAAACCTGCTTTTGAAATGGAATTTCTTTTATCACTTTTTTCCCCCACACTCCGAAAACCTGGGGTGAAATTGTACCTTTTTTTTTTGTGCAGCCCCATTTTTGTTCAAAGAGCCACCTTGTACTTACATTGGGATACAAAAATTTTTCTAAAACCTGTTGGGGATTTCTTTGGGCCAAAAAAACACCTTTTTTTTATCCGAAATAAATTTTTTAAATAGCTTTTTTTTTTCATTTTTTGTGCAGCCCAGTTTTTTTTTAAAGAGCCACCTTGTCCTTACATTAAAAAATACAGAAATTTTTTTGAACTGCGGGAAAAATTTTTTTGGTGCAAAAACCCCCCCTTTTCTTATCCGTATACTTTTTAAATACTTTTTTTTCTTTTTGGGGTGCAGCTTTTTTTTTGTTCATAGACCCACCTGTACTTACATTAGGATACAAAAATTTTTTCTAGTAACTGTTCTCATGTGTCATTGCTGAAAAAAACAAAATTTTCCCTCAACCATTTTTTTTAAAACTTAAATTTTTTTTTAAATTACCTCGGTTAATCCGGGTTTGGCGCAGATAGCCCCAGTTGTATGATATTTTTGTTAAAAAACTATAAATTCCAATCCTACTGGGCTTTTGAAAATCCCTGGGACTTAAGGAAAACACGGTTGTTTTTGGTGTTGGGGTTTTTTTCCACCAACCGCTTTTTCACAGGTTTTCCCCAAAACAATTCGGGTTTCTAATCCAAGTTTGGCTGTTGAAAATTTAAAAGGGTTTAAATTAAAGCTGTTTTTTGCCGCCCTTTCAATAAAACTTTCAAAAAACTCTTCCATCCCTTTTTTTAAATTTTTATTTTAAACCAAATGCGGGGTGGTAAGCGAGCAAAGGGGGTGTAGGACATGGGGAAGGTACAAGAAAAGGGTTTCTTCCTTCCATTCCCGGCGCCCAACACCCAAGCCACGGATCGCCCGGCTCAGGACTGTCGGGCCTGTCATCGCTGGCCCAGGGCCCTGTAATCTCAGTAACGAACAGCGTCGCAATCTTTTTCTTCATTTGATAATGCAACCTGCAACCAGCAGTCTTACCTCCCCGTCCTCCCCCGGGCACGGCCACCCAAAGTCGTCATCCCTCATCATCAGCATCCGTCCAACATAAACAAGGCAAACCCCCAAAGCCAAATTTGTTTACCCACCATGTGTTTTTTTTTAATTTCCCCTTTTCTGAAGTCCCTTTTTATGACAAAAAGCGGGTTGGGGGCAGAAGGCATGTTAAAAGAAACCCAAAAAGGCAAAAGAAAATTTTGCGCTTTGAAGGCCCCAAACGCTGATGCCCTCAGAGGAGGGGAAGGAAACCGCTCAATCCCGGGAAAAAAACCCGGGGGGTCGGGAACGTCCCTTTCATCCGCTGCTTGTAGCTCCAGCTCCCGGATGCAGAATTCCCGGGCGAGGAACCACCTGTGTTGATGATTTTGATGATGGGTTACGACTTTCGGATCCAAAGTGGTCTTTTCAACAGAATTTCTTTTGAGTGCTTCATCACTGGAACCAGGAGGGGAAAACAATAGGGTATGCAGTATGGGTCCCCCTCAAAAAGGGAGAGGCGGTCCCCCCCCCAAGGGCCGCTTAGATTATTTCCGGCCCCTCGATCACGGAAACACCGCACCTCGCTTATCGCTGTCGAAAAGGTCCAGGGCCCCCTCAAGCCTGGGCCTTTTTTTGAGCAAGCCTCTGATTCACCCATGATGTCATATCCCCTTTGCCGTAAACCAAACACTAGAAAGGGGAAGGGAAACTTAGGTTTTAACCCACCCTCAACATGTCTAGCACATGCAGAATGCATGAGTTTTAAATGGAGGGAACACTTTGCCAAAAAAGGCAACAATTTGATCCCACTTCCAAACCAAAGTCCCACCCTCTTTTCTGCCTCCTCCCCCCTCCCCAAACAAAGCGTTCCTCAGCTGCCCATTTCCCCCTCAATCATGATCAAAAATCCCGCCCCGCTTCAGCCCCACCATCCCCCCATTTCCCCCAGACACCAGAGAAACCCCTCCAACCCCTTCTCCTTTAACCAGTTTGACCTGCCGCCCTAAAAAGTGGCCAGCTACACCACCTTCTGTCTACAGGTTTTGGGGGCCCGAAAAAACACTTTTAAACCCCAAAACCCTCCCAAAGCCAAAAACCTGAATGGGCCCCAATTTCCAGGCTTTTGGGCCCTTTGGAAAAAGTTGCCTTTCCGTCTGGTGGGCATAGATGGGGGCCCCCCAATCAAAGGGCCCTTGCCTTCCCCCAATACCAATGCTGAGCAGGCCCTTACTTTTTAAGAAAAGCCCCCTGCCCTGGCCACCACGTGTCTCTAAAAATTTTAAGCGCGTTGTCTGCATCTGTGTCGGGGAAAGTCCATCCACCCTGGGAAAATGGGCTAGTAACACGGCCCCAAAGCCGCTATAAACTCAGTGACAGCTCCGGGTGACTGGGTGAAAAGTCCCCCTGGTGGGGATGGGGGGCTCCAGGCTTGGCGCAAAGCTCTTCAAAACCGCAGGGATTGGGAGGGGCTTTCCCCCAAGGTCCACTGGGAAAATCCCGTTCCAAAAGAAAACCCGGGAGTTTTAAATTAATCCCTTTTTGGAGACCGTCAACACACAGGTCAAAGGGGCTGTGGGAAGCTCTTCCCCCCGAGCCGACACTGGCTGGGGGACAAGAACTTGTGCCAGGTAAGGTTTGGGGTGCATAAAAGGCGGGAAAATTTTCGGCCGCCCTTAAGACGGGAGGGTGAGCACATCCCTTGCCTGGGACCCGTCTTTAACCCCGCGTCCAGAAATTTTTTTAAAGCGCTACCCCGGGTCTGGACTGCCCGCTGAGGAAAGGGTCGAGGTCCCCGAGCCACAAAATTTCCCCATTTTGCACCCTGCTTCGTCCCCGTCTGGCGCATTGCAAACGTCAGCTTGGCCTCCCCCCTCAACCGCCATTGTTTTAATGGCAAAATGCTGAAATTCCACCCTCCACAAAGCTTTCCCGCCCATTGTGGGACGGCCAATTCAAATTTCGCAGTACAAAGTGACCCCATGGCCTACAAGCAGCCCGGGCCCGGACCTCGGGGTGTTTTGGGGCCCTCGAGAGTGGAGGCGGGGAAAAATTTTTGCACCTTCCTTGCCAGTTTTGAAGAAGCCACCAAAATGGTCAGTGCGGACAATGCCCTTGTCAGCATGAGCATTATGGTGATCTTAGTTCTGGAACGATCGTTGGACACTCTGAAACATCAGGTCCTACCAGCAACAACGGAGAAGATGGACACAGATGCGGACACGGAGCCTTTCTCTCCGTCGAATCCAGAAGGCCCGACAGTTTCACAACTGTATCAGTCTTCACTAGGCAGTGGTTCGGGGTCCAGGGCTAGTGCAAGGCGGCAGCTCAGCTCTTAGGGTGCATCATCTGAGGCAAGTCGGGGCTGTGTTGAAGCTGTGCCGGAGGAAGCGGAGGAGGATGAGGTATTCCTGGACACCGACATTACCGATGTCCCTGCCTTGGAAAGAGGTTGGCATGGATTTGAGGCGGAGGAGGAAGATGAGGAAGATCAGTTTGCTAGTGCCCCTCGACCCAGAGGCTTGGGAAATCAAGGCTCCATCTCCCACATGAGTGCTTGGTTGCTCCATTTCCTCCAACATGATCCTCGTATTAAGACCATCAAAATGAACAACAGTTACTGGGTAGCCACCTTCCTCGATCCCCGGTACAAAGCAAAACTCAGCACTTTCCTTCCACCCACCCAAATAGAGAGTAAAATGCAGGAATTGAAGATCATGCTGATGGATCAACTGGAGACATCTGTTGCGATCGCTTCACGTTCTTCAAATATCACGGTGGAACAACTTCAGTAACGTACAGCAGTAGAGTGCCAAGCAGCAGCAGCAGGCATTGTGGCAGAAGCCGAATGGGTGGCCTCTGGCAATCTTTATTTACCACCTTACCAACGCATGTAATGCAGGACACACATACAACACACAGAGACCGGCTTAAGATCATGGTGTACGACTATCTGCGTCTCAACACCGATGTTGTTGGATATCTTCAGGAACCAATCGACTTCTGGGTATCCAAAATGGATGAATGGCCCGAGCTCGCTGGCCACACCATAGAGGTGTTGTCCTGCCCAGCAGCCAGCGTCATATCTGAGCGGACCTTCAGCACAGCTGGAGGAGTCATTACAGACAAACGCATCCGGCTTTCCACAGATAATGTTGATCGTTTGACTTTTATCAAGATGAATCAGGCATGGATCTCTGATGATGTTGTGGCCCCAATTGCCGAGGTCACCGATTAGTTGCCGGTCTACTTCACATTCCTCTTCAAACAGAAATGGTCCTCTTGAAAAAAAAATTTTAAATTATCATTTCTTACTGCAGTTTTTATTCTCAGTTCCCAAAAGATCATTTTGCTGGTTTTGCGGTGAGGAGACTGTAAAATACACCAATTGTACACGGTTTCATGAAAAAATTTATTCCATTTACTCACTTCATCTTTCAAATTTCTCGCACTATCAATGGTTTTGGGGTCATGGTGCTGTGAGATACAGCTATAATCAAGGTCCTTTGGAACAGAAATGTGGCTTCTAGGTGGCATTTTTCCCTCACAATTAATAACAGTGGCTGAGAAGTTATTTTTATAATTTTTTGGGTCATGCTGCTGTGAAATACAGCTATACTACAGGTCCTATTTTAAAAAATGTGGTTTCTAACAGACATTTGTTCTTCACAATTGTCAAGAGTGGCCAAGGGTCATGTTTTGAATTTTTGGGAACATGTTGCTGTGAAATACAGCTATATTACAGGTCCTATTGTAAATAATGTGGTTTCTAACAGACATTTGTCAACAATGGGTCAACGGTGATGTTTTGAAATTTATGGGGCATGGTGCCATCAAAAACAGGAATAGGTAGGACACTGTTAATGGACACATATTGCAAAATGACTTGTTTTTGCAAGATCTTTAACATAGCTAGCAATCCCTGTAGTGAGACAACCCGTTTAATGCAATTAAAAAAAAAGAGAAATAAAGACGTGATGGGATTCCATCCTACTGTATTTTAACAATGTGTTTTCTAGAATTAAACTACTAAAAAACTTGCATGTACAAAATAGCTGATACAAATATTCCTCTGAATTGTACAAGGGAGGTACAGGAAGACTTGAACAGATGTAGGTTATTCAGAGGACATGGTGTATGGAGCACATTCGCCACCCCAAGAACAGAGACAATTACCTCCAACACGTTGAGTAAAATGAGAAAAAGAAAGCCAAGAAAAAGGGCACCTGTGTGAAACAGGAGAGTCAACCACCAGCATTTCCAAGTGAAGCTCAATTGGACCGCACTCATGCGGAGGGGCAAGCGCTCTCGTAGAGGAAAATTTCTCAAGCGCTACTCAGGTCTTGACTGTGTACTGAGGAAGGCTGGAGGTTTTAGCTCACACTTCCGCTTCAGCACAACTGTTTTCGTTGCTGGGTCATAAGGGCATTTATGCCGTGTTAATGGATGACGGACGCCAGCCCTGGGCTCTGACCGCTCCCACTGTAACTCGGGCCCTGCTAGCTGAACCTGCGTGTTAATAGATGATGGACGCCAGCCCTTGCTCTCACCACACCCACTGTAAGTCCAGCCCTGCCAGCTGAACTTGCGTGATCCACGTTTACAGCCTCACTTGCCTTGATCAATAATTTCCTGAATGCAGGATTTTCAGACAGGCCTCGTTGACCTACCTGGGGACATCTGTTTCGTTTGCTTCACATTTTAATGTCACGGTGGAACAATGTCACCAGTAAAATGGCAAGTAGCTCTAGCAGCAGCAGTAATGGAAAACGAGTTGTTTTTTTTAATATAGTTTATTTCTTATTGAGAAATTTTCTGCTGATGGTCCATAAGGGCACCTGTGCGGGTTTTTGGGTCATGCTGCGGTCCAGGACATGGATAGTCAATGTCCAGTTCAACTAAAATGGTGGTTGAAAGACTCCTTTTTCTGGCACTTCTTAATCTGTGGGTCAGACAGGTTTAATAGTCATACTGCGGTCCAGGACAGGTCTAGTCAATGTCCAGTTCAACTAAAATGGTGATTGAAAGACTCCTTTTTCCGGCACTTTTTAATCTGGGGGTCATGCAGGTTTGGGGCTCATGCTGTGGCCCAGGACAGGTATAGTCAATGTCCAGTTTAACTAAAATGATGGTTAAAAGACTCCTTTTTAGGGCACTTTTTAATCTGTGGGTCAGACAGGTTTAATGGTCATACTACGGTCCAGGACATGGATAGTCAATGTCCAGTTCAACTAAAATGGTGTTTCAAAGACTCCTTTTCCGACACTTTTTAATCTGTGGGTCAGACAGGTTTATTGGTCATACTGCGGTCCAGGACAGATATAATCAATGTCCAGTTCAACTAAAATGGTGTTTCAAAGACTCCTTTTTCCGGCACTTTTTAATCTGTGGGCCAGACGGGTTTAATGGTCATACTGCGGTGCAGGACATGGATAGTCAATGTCCAGTTCAACTAAAATGGTGGTTGAAAGACTCCTTTTTCCGGCACTTTTTAATCTGTGGGTCAGACAGGTTTAATGGTCATACTGCGGTCCAGGAAATGGATAGTCAATGTCCAGTTCAACTAAAATGGTGGTTGAAAGACTCCTTTTTCCGGCACTTTTTAATCTGTGGGTCATGCAGGTTTAAGGGTCATGCTGCGGTCCAGGACAGGGATGGTCAGTGTCCAGTTCAACTAAAATCGTGGTTGAAAGACTCCTTTTTCGGGCACTTTTTAATCTGTGGGTCAGACAGGTTTAAGAGTCATGCTGCGTTCCAGGACAGGTATAGTAAATGTCCAGTTAAAGTAAAATGATGGTTCAAATAATACTGCCTTCTGGAACTTTTTAATTTGTGGGTCATGCAGGTTTAAGGGTCATGCTGTGGTACAAGACAGGGATAGTGAATGGTCTTTGACTTTTTTTCTGTGACTTTTATAACTTAATTGTCTTGCCTAAGATGTAGCACGTATCCAGTTTGCTATTGTGGATGTTAATTCCAGCTTCTCCAGCCCTGTTTGGGTGTAAGAATGAAGGTGTTGTTCCTCTCCCATAGACTTTAATGGTCATCGGCGATAATCTGTTATTAGAGATGGGCGAATTGATTCTAACGAAGTGGAATTCGTTTAGAATTTCAGGAACACTTCGGTTCTGAACGAAGTCGAAGTTTGGGGTACTTCGGGTGAACGAAGTGTGCTTTTGATTGATAAAATGGCTGCGAAACACATGGCGTTACATGGGGCAAAGCACTCTGGGAGGAAGAAGGGCATAGCCGCAGACATGTCAAGATGAACCCCAATCAGAACCGGGATTCGTGACGCCCCGCACTAATAAGGCGACACGGGGAGCCACACCCTCTCACTGTACATGGGGGAAGGGTCTGCCGCGCTGTTTTGTAATAGCTCTTACTGAAGAACTGATTTTTAACGCGATTTTGGGGTGCTCAGCTTGTCCAAGACTGCTTCTTTTAAATGTTCTATTTCTGATTTTTGGGTGTTTTGGACTAAGTCCAGTGTGCGTCCACTGCACTGCATATACTTTTTATGTATCTGCTCACAGCACATTGAATATCCAAGGGATCTAAGCCAGTTCCTGTTGAAATTCATTTAAAGAAACGCGTTTTTATAATACAAAAACCGCTTCTTTTTTGGGGCTGCTCAATTTTTTTTGCGAAATTTACATCGAGGGTTAATTAAGGTTGTTCGCTGTTTTGGGTGACCCAAGAAACCGTCTTTTCACCGCCAAAAATTAAAATTTTTCCCCTGTACCAAAATTTCACAAGAAAAGGGTTAATTAAATTTTTTCTCTTGTTTGTACGTAGAAAACACCAAGTAACCGTTTTCAAAGCTAGTAGCTTGGGGGCTTTCAATTTTTTTGCGCATTTACATCCAGGGTTAATTAAGCTTTTTTTCTGCTCGGTGACTCCAAAACCGTCTTTTTCACCGCCAAAAATTACAATTTTTTCCTGTACCAAATTCACAAGCAAATTTTAAATTACAATTTTTTCTCTTGTGTTACGTAAAAAAACACCAATTGTAACACGCAAAAAATTTAATTTTTTCGGTTGCTAAAATTTTTTCCCAATTTACACCGGGGGTTAATTAAGCGTTTTTTTTTGTGTTTGGGTGAAAAAAAATAGACCGTCTTTTTCACCGACACAAAATACAATTTTCCTTACCAAAAATTCACAACAAAGGTTAATTAAAATTTTTTTCTCTTTTTGGTAGCAGAAAACACCAATTGTAACACCACAAACTAAGTTTAGGTTTGCTCAATTTTTTTCGCAATTTACATCCGGGGGGTTAAATTAAGCTTTTGTTTTTGTGCTGTGGACAAAAATAACCTCTTTTTCACCCCCAAAAAAATAAAATTTTCCTGTACCAGGGGATTCACAAGAAAAGGGTTTTAATTAAAATTTTTTTCTTTTTTGAGTGGAAAACACGCAATTGTAACCGCACAAAGCAATTTCGGGTTGCTCAATTCTTTGCGCAATTTACACCAGGGTTTAATTAAGCTTTGTTTTTGTGCTGTGGGACAAAAATAGACCGTCTTTTTCACCCCCAAAAAAAATAAAATTTCCTGTCCCATAAATCACAAAAAAAGGTTAATTAAAATTTTTTTTCTCTTTTTGTGTAGCAAGAAAACACGCAATTGAACACGAAAAAGCTAGATTTTTATGGTTGCTCAATTCTTTGCGCAATTACATCCGGGGGTTTTAATTTAAGCGTTGTTTTTGTGCTGTGGTAAAAAAATAGACCGTCTTTTTTCACCGCCAAAAAAAAAAATTTCCTGCCCCTAATTCACAACAAAGGTTAATTACAATTTTTTTCTCTTGTTTGCGGAAAACCCCAAATTGTAACACGCTAAAAAACAGTATTTGGGGCTGCTAAATTTCTTTTGCGCAATTTACATCGGGGGTTAATTAAACTTTGTTTTTCTGCTGGGTGACAAAATAAACCTCTTTTTTCACCGCCAAAAATTAAATTTTTCCTGTCCCAAAAATTCCCAAGCAAAGGTTAATTACAATTTTTTTTTTGTTGTGTAGCGTAGAAAACCGCAATTGTAACACGCACAAACAGTAGTTTGGGGCTGCTCAATTATTTTGCGAAATTTTACACCGGGTTTAAATTAGCGTTGTTTGCAGTTGTACTCAGAAAAAAACTTTTTTTTTCCCACCGCCACAAAGAAAATTCTGTACAAATTCATACCAAAGGTTAATTAAGCCTGTTTGTGCTTTTTTAAATTTATAAAATACACAGATTTTAATGGCACTACAATCAATTTTTCCTGCCCATTTGTGGAGGGGCAATTTATATCCAAGGGTTACCCAAGCTTCTTAGTGGTTCATTTGGAGTCAAATACAGGGGTGTTTTATCATATACAGATATCTTCACAAACAGTGTCTGTACATTTAGAACAAAAAAGTAGTCAGACATAGAGGTGCAGGCCTTCACCCGAGGGCAAGGACAAACATTTCCCGGCCAGGCGCAGCACAGCAAGGGCGTCGCAGCGGGGTCACCGGTGAGGCCACAACTCCGCTGTCATCTAGGGCCGTGTCTGACTAGCAACCCAAGATTCTTGATTTGGGTTTACTAGGTCATCTACTTCCTCCCAGATGACATCTGACAACCCCCGCCAAGAGTCGGTGGGAAAGTCAACACAACCCTTAGTTTGGGATGGCCCGGGAGCGGGGGCACGGCCCTCACCTTCCTCAATCCGGTTCCCTCAGCAGAATCTACTAGTGGTCTGGGCTAGCGCCACTAAATCGAGGAGAACAATTTTAGGGGGGGGTCGGGAGTACTTGGCAGCGAAGAAATGGGCCTATCCCCGCTTCTTGCAGTAGGCGGCAAATATAGATGTTGATAGTGCATGGGAGCATGTTGTGAGGGGGCAGCCTCTGCATACAAGACCGGTATGAGGACGCAATGACGTGAAAAACAAAAGATGATAGTACCGACCGCACTAGGGACCGGGGGAGGCAAGGGCTTTATCACGTCGGGAAGAGGGCTCAGCTTGCCTTCAGGGACGGCGGGCCAGCAAGTGGTCGTATGGCCATGAGTCAAGGGTAGCAGCAGTGTGAGGCGGGACCAAGGGCCACGGGTAAAAAACCCGCTTGATCCAAAAAGTAGCGGCACAGGGGCTCCGCGGGGCCCGCGCGGGAGATCCCCATTTCGGAGCGTTGCCGGAAAATCCGATACCGGCGGGGTGGCAGTTCTTTGCTAAGACACCGGGGAGCCCAAAATTTGGGGAATGTAGAAAAATGTGGCAAAAGGAAGCGTGGCCAGGGGGCTAACGTTGGCACCACGGGCCCCGCCAAACTCAGCGTCACCATCCGGTGGCCTGGGAAAACGGGCTCAAATTTTTGGCCCTCCGCCCCCGCAGCAAAACAGCACAGCACACCCCAACACCATGCCATTGCCCAGTCAAGGCTCCACCACCCCCCGCAAAGGGGGCTTTTCTTTGACATCACTCCCGGTCCAGATCTCCTGCCCTCGCTACCAGGTCCAGCTCTTCAGCGAGGCGATTGCAAAGAGACAACAGTTTTCGCCCAAAACCATCCTAAGGGTTGCAGCACGCCATGCCCCTGCCCAAAGTTTTTGGAACTGCGTCCCCCCCATTTCCAAATGGGGACCTGCACCATTCAGAGAACTAATGGCTTGTGCGGGCCCGAAAAGGATGTTCCAAGTCGTAATTTCTTTTCCCAAAAAGGGAGTAACAGCACTTCTAAAAAATTTAAAAAAGAAGGGGGGGCCAGCCCTTTAAAGTTTAAATGGGTTTTTTTCCCAAGGTGCACGGCAGTGGGACGTCTGGAGTTTAAAAAAAAGGGGTCAGGGCCAGTACATGCCTTTTAAACCCCACTTGGTAAATGTGTTTCCGGGCCCCAGGAACACCAAAAAATTGGACAGGAACGCCGCTTTCCCCTCCACGTTGTCAAACGCTGCTCCTGCGCCAATACCACCTCCCCCCTCCTCCACCCCCCACCCCCAAAATTCAGCCCCACAAGAAATGCTCCTTCAAACCACATGTTAGGGCACGGGGTTTTCACGCATTTTAACACCTGGCTTGCCTCGGCGAACGAAGTCACACAGGGGGGGGAATTTCCCCCCCGCGCCCGGCGCAATAAATCGATGTGTGGTTTTTCTCCGCGCCAACTCCAAACCCGGAACCATGGGACGGACAATGGGAGGAAATGGTTTCCCCCGCTGCACCGAGGAGGGATTTTCCTGCCCCCTGCAGGGCCCACGAGTTCAACCCTTGGTTGAAAAAAAGGTCCCTGAATTCTTCCCCGGGATCCCCAGAACATTCAAAAAAATTGGCCAAAAAAACTGTGCTTTTGCACTTTATCCATTTGTACAAACCCGGGAAAAACCCTCCTCGTGTTAAAGGGGCAAAACCCCCCTCCCCCTAACACTTTTTGGATTTTGCTTTGTTTCCCCCTTTGGGAAAATTCCACCCTGAACATTTTGGGCCCCCGACTGTATAACAGAGAAAGGCCATTAACGTTTTTTTTGATGATCCAGGCAACAGAAGTACTCCCCTGGTAACGGGGAAATGTCAGCCAGTGGCAGCCCCTTACGTGAACCTCCCATTTGTTGAGGCCATTCGGGGAGGCGACTTTAAATTTGTCAGTGGGCCGGGAAATACGGGATGAATAACGTCATTCCACTGCTTCATTTCCGGAACAAAACTGAAAAATCTTCGGGGAAAGGGTTTTACTGGAGACTTGGCGATTTAATCTTTTGGGCCCCTTAAAGCCTTTTTGGGATGAAATGGGAGGAGGAGGAGGAGGGGGGACTTTGGGGGCAAAGGGCATTGTTGTAAAAATTTAAGTGAATTTTCTACCCAGGTGAAAAGAGAGGAGGAGCAGGAGCAGTGGAGGAGGTGGAGGAGTGGGGAAGACGGGGAAATTTTAACCCCCAAGAACCGGGCGAAATACAGGGGAAAAAGGAGGCGGGGGAGCCTCTCGGATTTCACTTGTGCAGATGGCCCGCAGCATTCTTATTTGCCTGGTAGTGACAGCCGAATAGCCCAGAAAATTCCGGCAGGGGGAGATTTTCTGGCTCCAACCCAATTTGCCCCCGCTCCCCGGTCCAAAATGGACCCTTTTTCCCAGCTATTGAGAGGGAGGACAAACTAAAATTTTACTATGGGGAAAATTTCCTCCTTAATCGGGGGGGCCCGGGGGTGCCAATTTGCGGCATCCCCCTCCCTGACAGGTCTGACCGGTGGGGTTCCTCAGCGCTCAGTACAAACTGCCGCGGTGCTGGGGGAAAATGGGGGGGGTAGGAGAAATTAACCAACCCACACAAAACCTAAGTCTGGGTCTTTTGTTTAGCACTTCCTTCACCCCCCTAGTGGGAGGGTAGTCCCCCGAAAGCAGCGCAGGGGGACCGGGAGCAGCCCTTAAACCCAAAACAGTGGTGGCCTACTTGGAAACCATGCCACCCCAGTTAGAAGATCCCTGGACAATAGGCACCAAACTGGATGGGGTGCCGAAAATTCCCGATTTTGCAGTGGGAAAGCTGTCCCTGCCCGGCCAGAAGGGGTGGCATCAGAGGTGTTCCCGGGGTTGGGGGCCATCATTCCCCCAAAGGGAAAGAAACCCCTTGTCCAGGGGGAAATGGGGAAAACGACTGACCTTTGTCAAGAGAATCAGGCGGGGATCGGCCAGGTTTTCCCAAACACCCCAAATCCTTTAGGCGTCAAATACATCACCATGCCCTCACCCAAACGGGTGGAAATGAGTTTGGTTCAAACTCCCCTTTCCTCACCACTATTCTGATGCCGCCCCCCGCCTTATGAACCATCTGCTACAGTTTCTCCATCTGCCCCCCAACCATCTTTACCAGGCACTGGTATTGCCCCCCAACCCTCCACACTCTGCATTGGACTGTCGGGAACCTCATGCTGCTGCTGGGGGGCTGCGGCCGTGACCTCCACACTGTGTCATTGTCCTACCTGGGGCCTACTCCTGTTTTTCCACCTCCAGAATGCCCATTGCGCCACAAACCGGGACCTCATTTCGGGTGGGGGCTGTTTCCCCCCCCCGGGGCCCTCCCACT
The DNA here is from genome assembly GCA_025379985.1 of Phyllomedusa bahiana. NCBI lineage: Eukaryota > Metazoa > Chordata > Amphibia > Anura > Hylidae > Phyllomedusa > Phyllomedusa bahiana. The sequence goes on from JAODAL010009908.1 coordinate 101,658, forward strand.
GTGTCATTTTTCCATGTCTGCCCTATGCTGCTGCTGTGGCTGCTGCCGTGCCCCTCCACACTGTTTTCTTTTCCCACTCGGGGGGGCCTACTCCTTTTTTTTTGCCCCCTCCAAATGTCATTGGCCCTGCCTGACCTCATGCTGCTGCTGCCGGGGACCTACCACTGTGTCATTGTGCCACTGCCCTAAAACCCAGGGCTTGTGCTGTGGCTGCTCCCGTGACCTACACACTGTGTCTTTGGGCCCACTGTCTACCTCATGCTGGCTGTGGCTCCCGTGACCTACACACTGTGTCATTGTGCCACGTCTGCCCTTTCATGCGCTGCTGTGGCTGTTGCTGTGCCCAACACACGGGTGCCCTTTGCCCCCACCTTTTGGCCAAACCCCTGTTTTTGCCCCCTTTCCCCAGAATGTCATTGTGCCACGCCTGACCCTAAATGCTGCTGCTGCCAGGGCCAAACACCTGTGTCATTTTGCCACGTTTTGCCCTAATCCTGCTGCTGTGCTGCTCCCGTGACCTACAAACTCTTCTTTGGGCCCACTGTCTGACCTCATGTGCTGCTGCCGTAAACCCTCCCACACTGTGTATTGTCCCACTCTTACCTTTTTCCTTTTTTTTGCCCCCCTCCAAAATGTAAATTTTTCCCCATTTTCCCCTTACCTCTTCTGCTGTGGTTTCCGCCGTCCCCCCCTCCGACTTGTCACAATGTTGCCACCTGAGCTTCAGAAAGTTTTTTTCCCTTTTTTCCCCTGGCAGGGATTTTATCAGGCAACATTCCCGCTTTTAGTTTTTTGGTCAGTTTTTCCCTCTTTTAAATGGGCCCCGGGAATTTTATGTGAAGCGATTTAAGAGCGGGGGCAGTCATGTGCGTGTCATACCCAAAAAACAACATTGTATAAGGACCAAACCCAAACTCCCCTGCTTTTTTAAGCATGGCACAACGTTCTAAGAAACCCCCCCCGGCCCGTTCAAGGGCCGGGAAAAAGCTGTTTTTTAAAGTGTTTCGTGCCGAAATAATTCGGAACAAATTTTTTTTTTGCCAGAAATTTTGGCGAAGTGAACGAAAAGAATTTTTGGGAAAATTTGCCCTTTTCCCATCGTTAAACGACAAACGAAATCGCTCATCACTAGACATCATATATTTATGTGTACTCTCAAACTTGTTTCTTTATAAATTCCCGGGAGAACAAAGTTTTTCTGCTTTAAAGGGGGGCTTAGGAAAAGCATAAAACAACACTGCAAAAAAATCAGAAAGTCAGACAGTGTCATTTTTGGGAAACATTGGCCCCCCCAAACGGGAAAAAAATCCCTCAGGGCGGGCCATTGGCCCTTTTTGCACTCCTTTTTGCCGGAAATTTTATCTTTTAAAGCCCCCACAACCTGTTTCACATTTTGTGCTGTGTTACTGTTCCATGCAATTTAAAAAATACACTTTTAAATAGATGTCAAAAATTTGTGTTTTATTTTATCGATCGAGAAAAATTAAAACGATAGATTTTTCGGGGTTTTTTCGATTGCGAAACTGAAACCGATTGGGTTTATTTTAATTTCCAGCCATTTTCACTTCACTTTTTAAACTGCTTCCTGACTTTTTGGGAGCCTTAAATCAGTGCAGAGCACAGAGGGGGGGCAAAAAAAAGGGTTGGGCCCCGGGGGTTTTTGGGAACTCATTGGCCCGCAACAATACATGGGGCCCTATTATGTGAAAGTCCATTTTTTTTCCTGTTGAATGCCATTTTGAGTTTAGTCTCTTCACTGAACACATTGCTTTCTCTCTCTCTCTCTTTGCTTGGTTGCAAGCAGGCAGGCACACCATTTCCCAGCAATTTGACAAAGGAATAGCTTTTATTATTTTTTTAGATTAAATTTGGGTTGGGGACAGCAAATTAGGAAAGTAGTAGGTAGGGATTTTTTATTGGGTGACTTCATTTTTTCCCCTCTTTAAAAATTTATTGCACAAAAGTTTATTGATCCTGTTTTTGGGGGGGCAAGACCTGTTAGGGAAATTTTTCTCTCAAAACAAAAAAGGTTTTAAAATACGGTTTCTTTTGTAAATCTGATTCCGTGGGCCCCAAAAATTTCCCTTTCTCAAATTTTTGGGGGGGCAGCCAGTGCACAAAACACTGTTGGGGAAAACTGGGTTTTTAAAAAAATTGCTTTGATATTAAAGATTTCATTCAGAAAACTTAATTTCCCTGCCCAAAAAATTCCCCTTTCTCCACTTTGGGGGGAGCCATTTTACAAACCCCCCCTTATGAAATTGCCTAAAAAAAAATTGCCCTTTTATATAAAGGGGTTTTTTCTAAAAATCTGTTTTTCTGCCCCCAAAATTCCTTGCTCCGTTTTTGGGAAAAAGGGCACCCGCCACAAGACACCGTTAGGGGGGTTGCTTTAAAAATAAATCGTTTTGATATACTGGTTTTTTGCTGAAAAACTGATTTCCCGGGGCCCCAAAAGTTCCTTGCTCCAGTTTTGGGGGTAGCCAGTGTACAAAAACACCGTTAGGGAAATTTTGCTCTAAAAAGAAATTGCTTGATATACTGGTTTCTTTCTGTAAAAATGGGGAAAAACCGTGCCCAAAAGTTTCCCTTTCTCCAGTTTTTGGGGGGGCAGTCATGTTTTAAGAAAAACCGTTTGGAAATTTTGCTTTAAAAAGAAAACGTTTTTAAAAACTGGGTTTTTTCTGAAAATCTGAAACCCTGCCCAAAAGTTTAATTTTTCCATTTTTTTCGGGTACCGCCAGTGCAGAAGACACCCCCTTTAAAACCGGTGATTTTCAAAAAGGGGCATTTTTGCTGGGTTTGGGGGTCCCCCTACTATGTTAGGGCAAGTTATAAAATGTCCTATCGAAAAAAAAATCTTAAATTTCCAAAAATTTTAACTGCGTCTTGAAAATCGTATTGAGTGTCATTTTTGCTCGTTTCTGGGTACGGCAAATTGCTTAAAACACTGTTAACAAATCTCCTATATAAAGAAATAGTGGTTTCTTAGTGAAACTTTTATTGAGTGGCCAAAAGTTCATTTTTCCCCCCTTTTTTTTGGGGTTTCAAATCCTTGCATAACAGAGCGTTATTTAAATCTTCCCCTAGAAAAAAACCCCCTTCCCAAAAACTATTTCTTGCTTTTTAAATTTAAACCCGGGTTGAAGTAAATTTTATTTTTCCCAAATTTAAAATTTTTGGGGGGGAGAGTTCTTTTCATAACAGACCATTACCAAAAAATACCAAAAAAAAAAAATAAAAATTTGAAATTGGGTTGTTTTTGCGTAAAATTTTTCCCGATTTAAGAAAAAAATAATTTTTGAGTTTTGGGGGTTCAGTAAATTTTATAATACACCTCTCCAAAAAAACCCCTTTCAAAGAAAAAAATATTTTAAATAGTGGGTTTGGGAGGTTTAAAAAGATATTGATTTTTGATAATTTTTTTTTTTGGCAGTTTTGGGGGGGAAAAACCTTTCAAATAAACCGTGTTTTTTGGGCAAAAAAGATAATAAACCAAAGGGAAAATTCCCCCCATAACGTGAAAAAAACCCCGTGCGTTTTTTGTGATCCCATATACAGTGGGGAAAAAAAATATTTAGTCAGCCCCCAAAAAGTGGGAAGTTTCCCCCCTTAAGAAGATGAAGAGACCTGTAATTGACATCCTAGATAGCCTGGGAAATATGAGAGAGAAAATGAGAAAAAAAAAACCAGAAAAAACAAATTGACGATTTGGAAAGAATTTATTTTCAAATTAGGGTTTGGGAAAAAAATAAAATTTGGGTCAATAAAAAGAAATACTGTGATATATGTGGTGGCAGCAAGAACATCCCAACGGGGAACATGGAGGTTCAGCTGGCAGGGGCGTAGTTATAAGGGGTGCAGCGGTAGCAGTTGCTATGGGGCCCTGAATCTTGAGGGGGCCCAAAAGCCCCTTTGACACCGGTACTGGAAATAGCACATGGTAACTGGCAGGAGTGCCAATAGGGCAGTACTCCTGTCAGGGGCTCTAAACAAAAAGGGGCCGACTGATTTGTTAAAAACGAGGTACTAGCAATGGGTGGAGGCCCCATTTGATTGGGGGGGGGGGAGTTCACTTTTTTGCATCAGGGCCCAATAACTTGAACCTACGCCTCTGCAGGCTAGATTAGATTAGACGGCAGTACCATTGGTGGCAGCGAGAACATGCAAATGGGGAACCTGGAGGTTCCAGTTCGTCAAAATTAGGCGGAAGTACCATTGGTGGCAGCGAGAACATGTCAATTAGGAACCTATACAGGTGATAAGAACCTGTAATTAACATCCAGAAGAGTCAACTGCATATGTGGAACAACTTAGTAAATAAAATTTGTGGCAGAAAAAAATTGAGAGACTAAATTACTAAATTCCTTTCAATGGCTAACTGAAAAAATGAGGACAGCTTGCAAGCAGGAGTGTAGCTATAGGAGGTGATGCGGGCTAGATTAGATGGCAGTACCATTGGAGCAATGAGGACATGGCAGTGGGGAACAAAGAGGTTCCGGTTTGACAAGATTAGGCAATGGGGAACATGGAGGTTCTGGTTCCACAAGATTAGGCAATGGGGAACAGCGAGGTTCCAGTTCGACAAGATTAGGTGGCGATATCAATGGGGGCAGAAAGAACATGCCAATGGGAAACATTGAGGTTCAGGATAACAGGACTTAGTACATTTGTGGTGGGGGTATTTAAAAAAATAAAGATTTGGAGAGCTACAAGGAGGAGTAGTAAGCGGTGTATGCACATCAAGTTCATACAGGTGTATATTTCAAAATAAATTCAGCTGTAAGACTTGTAGATCTAGCTGTTGGCAGCAGTAGAATACAATTTGTCAAAGTAGCAGGCACAGGAACTACAGATATGAGACGTATTGTAGTTTAAATGTGTATTTCACATTGTCAAGAAGATGTGCTAAAGTTTACTGGTCAGTGACATCGGCAACCGGGGCAACAAAATGGTTAGAGATCAACGCTTGATTCATTTTTATTTTTTTTTCAGTCATCACCCCGCCAGCTGTGCTGAATGTTCCAAAAATAACGCTGGCTGCTGAGTAGGATAAAACTTCTAGGGCGTGTTGAGCAAGCTCAGGCCATTTATCCAGTTTGGACACCCAGAAATTGAATGGGTCCAGACTAATTTCAAAAACATCGATTTTGAGCCGAAGGTATTGATTGACCATGATCTTAAGGCGATCTCTGTATGTCTGAATGCTGCCCTACCTTGCAGGCACTGGTGAAGTGGCAAAAATCGATCGCCAAATGTCCCTTAGTGGGGTTCTGCCACACTGCCTGCTGCGGCTATATTACATTCTATTGCTGCCGCGTTGCTGACGTTGTTCCACCGTGACATTAGAATGTGAAGAAGACGCAAAAGATGCCTCAAGTTGGTCAATGAGCACTGTCTCAAAATCCTGCATTCTACTGTCAATTTCTGTGGGTGGAAGGAAATTCCTCACTTTCTCTTGTACTATGGATCAAGAAGGGTGGCTTTTTTTTGGAGGGAAATCCAACACCAGGGGATTCTTTTTTTATTAGGATGGAAAAATTACATGCAAGACAATATGGGTACAGAGAACAGTGACAATGTTAAGACAAATAAAAAATGTCATCTATGTCAGCCAGTATAGGAACACTGGGCTTTGCCATCCCTACGCCATGTCAGGGAATCCGCACGTAAGATAGGAGGAGGCATTAGTTCACAAAGAAAGGAAAAAATAAAAATGATTTTTTAAGCATTTGTCCGTCTTGTCAGAAAAAAAACTAGGCTTGCGCCCCTCTCCTCTCGCTCAGGTACCACTTCATTGCATCTCCTAGACAATTGACAAATGCATATAATGTGAATAGCATTCCAAAATATGTAATACAATTTAAAAAAAAAAGATCAAAAAGATGTGATGGGATTCCCTGCTATTCTAAAAATACAGTACTAAAAATCTTGCATATACAAAATATCTGATACAGGAACCACTGATAAAAGACTTGAACAGGTGTAGGTTATTTAGATTTGGATTCTTTGTCTCCTCCATCAGATGCTGGGGCCTCATCACGTTTTGTTTCTACGTTTTCGGATGACAGATCTTCCCTAGTTTCTTCTTTGTTATCTTCTCCGGTATGTTTAACCTTGCTCCTTTCTTTGCCTTTGCTGGAACATTTTTGTCCTCAGACTTTTCCTTTACTGCTTGCCTTTTCCTTTAGCTTTTGTTGGCTTTTGGTGCAGCTGGTTTAGCTGACAACCGTGCGACCTTTTTTGGGGTCATCCCGGCATCACAGCATCAGCGGCATTGACCTTTCTCTTAGGCATTGCGATTGTTTGGTGCTTGCAGCGCTACTGGGAAAAAAAAACATGTAGTCTCCGGCAAAGCTGGGTGTGCGTTTAAACCATTCCA
>JAODAL010009909.1:0-108037 GCA_025379985.1 Phyllomedusa bahiana
GGGTGGGGGGTTTGGGTTTGGGGGGGAGTGCTGCCAGCTTTTGGGAGCTACACTTCATTGTGGCAGCCCTGAGTGTCAACATGTACTGTGACATACTGATGCAGAGCATGATACCTCCCCTTCAGAAACTGGGTCGCAGGGCAGCATTCCAACATGATAACGACTCCAAACACACCTCCAAGATGAACACTGCCTTGCTAAAGAAAATTAGGGTAGAGGTGCTGGACTGGCCAAAAATGTTTCCAGACCCGCTGTGGATTATCTTCATTGAATTGAATAGGCTAAAAATCTGCATCAAAATATGCACCATCTTTTGTAGATTTATACCTGCATATTTTCTGTGTAACATTTCTGCAGCATATCTGTCCTGTGTGCATTCACCATAAAGGTACCACTACTCCAACGACACCAACGTTTTCCTATCCCTGGCAGTCCTGCAGCAAAGACATCACAGATATCACTCATATGATGCAGCTCATCGTCCTTAGTGGTCTCTCCTTGCATATAAGGCACAGGAACGCTGAGACCAGTATTTGGTTACAGTGTCACATAAATGGTGTATGCAAGGACATTGCTGCAGGATGCAGAATACTCAAGTGGTGAGGGATTTATGCATAAGTAAAATATATTTCTCTATTTTAGAATAATTCTATCCAGTACACTAATATTTTATAAATCTGCAATAATCCCTTTAAAGGAACTGTTTCATAATGACAAATCCTTCTTGAAAAGTAGCACCACATGGTGGCCATTCATATGATTGGCTGTCCATGAAGTGCATCGCTGGCCCAGGGCTGTAGTTTTTAAAAGGTTCCACCAATAATGAGGAGTATGAGAACTTTCCAGACTCATTGGGTGACATGTAATAACGGGGCTTTGCCTTTCTTTGGCGTGCTTTGAGCCAAACAAAGCCCTGTTCTATATATGTAGGAATTGTCATACTCCAAAACTTGGCGCATTGTATGCCAGACATGACAATTTTGAATGTGCCAATGATGCAGGGGGCGTGTCATGCCAGAATCACACAATGCGCCAAAGTTTGGTGCAAAACTGTCGTACAAATCCATACCAGTTTCAAAGTGGCATGGCTGAGACTACTTTGTACACATTTATAAAGTGCTGTGAGACACTTTCATACATACGTTCGGATCATACACTATTAAAAACAGAGGTAGAACTGGCGAGTCGGTGCCAGGTTAATACATGTGACCCAATATATCTGCTCTTAAAGCATTTTCCTACCACATTGATTAGCTTTAAACATGTAGGAAAGGTTAATAAAGACAATTACTGTACACATTGCTGTTCTGATTTTGGATCCTTTCAGAGCTAGAGCAGCTCTTATCTCGTGCTTGTGTACACCACCTTCCCTAGGTTACTGATCATCCCTCTCTGTTCTAGCAGTAGAGGGTGGGAGGTGATAACCACTCACTGCTGTTTCTAATCAGCAACACTGGAGCTTGTTTATCTTTCTTACTAATAAACTTTAACCCTTTAGAGCTCTGTAGCCTTCTTCTCTGCTGTTCAAAGCTTTCCATTTCCAATGTCCCTCGAACAGGCTCAGCTAGGAGGAGTAGAGCTGAAATGTCAGTCACTGCCATAGAACCACCTACAGCCTGAACAGTGACTAATGACTGTGAAGAGCAGGCTAAACAGACAGATGAGAAATTTCCTTGTAAGGAGTGAGGAGGAAGTGGAATAATAAATCAGTCTAATTCAGTATAAGACTCCGTCCAAATGACGACTATTTCAAGTTGGAATTCACGCGGATTCCGACTTGAAATATTGAACCAAAATTGAAAGTAAACCATTCCCATTGACCTTAATAGAAAACATGCATTGTTGTTCATACAATGCATGTTCTCAGTGGTCAGCTTTTCGGCGTAAAAAAATATTCATTCTTTGGTTGAAAAACATGTGGACATTTACTATTGATGTCAATGGAAATATCTAAAAACCTCATGTAAAAGAGCCCCAAACAATTGTAAGTGGTTTTTAATGCAGATCCACATCCAAAACTACAGAGGAATGAATGGAAATTGGGTCTGACTGTAAACCATGAATAAAAAAGCCACACCAAATCCACATGCAATGCTGTTAATTTTTTGCTGAAAACCATGTCGTTCTACACAGTTTTTAATGGCAGAATCCGATGGACATACCCTAACTCACGATATATCTGTTTATTATAATAAATTTGGTTAATGACCCCATTCCCATGAAGTGTTGCACAAGGTGCCTGGAAGTTTTTTTACTCGTGACTTTTTTTTTACACTTTCTACCAAGCTAAATGTTCATGTTAATTGTAGGACTGTAAATGTTAATGTCACAATGACAATTATCTATTATGTGTGGTCTGCTTTAGAGAAGCAAATAGAATATTATTCCATTTATCAGTGTATTCATGAATTTAATATAAGAATTACAGTAACTCAGTGCTTTTGACAGCACAAATGTGACTTATGGGATCCTTTCATGCATAGCAAGTATATCTTTGCCCTCTGGTCAGCTCTGTTGAATAGCATTGTGGGGAATTTTGTTTGTGATTTTCAATAACCTACTTTTACTTTTCATTATTTCAGAACATTTTTGAAATTGAGACTGGAAATTTTGTTTTTTGTCTTTATCATTTAAAGGAACTAGACACCAACCTGGCTGCTTTAACAGCTGCCTTCGAAAAAGCGACTGCAGAGAAAATCCGCTGTCAAGAGGAAGTGAATAGAACTAACAAGACCATTGAGCTGGCCAACAGATTAGTGAAAGGTCTGGAGGTGAGGTCCTACAGGGCAGGCTAATGAAGCAACCTACAGAAAGTACTTTCTGTGTTAAAAGACACTACTGACTGGCAAACCAGATGCAGCACTTAGCTGGGAAACTGATGAGCTGAAAGGAATTATATCATTATCATGCATTTATTTTCATGGGAGAAACGTATTTCTGACCTTTCTACATTTTCAGCACTTCTTTGTTGAGCTTCAGCGGGAACATGAAACAACGAACCCACACCAGAAGCAATAAATTTTGGAATATTAAGTTATTAAAAAAGGATTAATGAAAAAAAAAAGGAAAAACGAATAAAAAAGAATGAAAAGAATTAGAAGTAAAAAAAGGAAAATAAAAGGAAAGATGGTAAATATTAAAGATAAATAAAATAACAGAATGAAGAAAAAAAAAAATGCGGGAATTAAAGGTAGAAGATCAAGACCACAGGACCCGGACAACAGCAGCCAGCCCCGAACCGCTCGCACAAACGAACCGAACCCACACCGCACTGGGGCGTACGACTAAGAGTCCCCCCTCCGGCTGGGCCGCCTCTAATCCGCTCCGCGCCTACCCACACCCCCCCATGGGCGCCAGCCTCCCAGCCAACTCCCCGGCGGCCATGTACCTCGAATCGCTCGTTCCCCGAGCCCTACTCCCGCCACCTCCTACATCCCGGCGTTCCATACCGGCGGGCAAAGCCGTCGGTCGGGGCGGCGCTATCCTCGGAGGGGTGGCGGCCGCGATGACCGGGGGTCTCTACAGATTATTCTCCCGCGCCCTAGTGCGTGGATGCGTTTCACTCCTTTTACTTGGTTCGGCTACTCCCCCTCACCGGCAGCGCGGCCTGGAGCCTGTGGTCCGTTGTGTGCGGGGCCTTGACCAACAGAGACGTTTTCACCGTCTCCAATCGCCACCCAGCCCATTATTGGACGGCAATCTGGACCGCACCCAGGCGCTTCACTTGCCCGGCCCTAACACACCTCCAACGCTACTGCAGCTAGGGGACGATCCATGGTCACGTTGTGTACTCGGCGGATCCCGCGGCCCCTCCCGCCCTTCTGCTCGTGGTCGCCCGCCGGCGCCGGCTACCCGACCGATAACACACCCGAACCGACAGCATTAGCTAGCGCTCAGACACCACCCGCGGTCGCCTCCCGGGAGCTCCTTGCGGGTATGCCGGGTGCCTCACCCGAGCTGCCTTCGGCCCACGGCCGCCCGCGCAAGGCCACCGACCGCCCCAACAACGCGCGGATTTCGCGGTCCGTCGGGATGTCCACATCCCGTCTCCACCATGCCGCGACGGGCAATCTTTCCCCGGTGCAGACCCTTTCTAGTCCCGTGACTCATCCCGACCGGGGTCCCTACACCCCCGGCGTCCCGGCCGCACGACGTAAGGGGACACCACCCCGCCGAGTGGGGGCCCTATGACCGCCCCCGCGTCACGCATTGAGTCACCTGTGGCGGCGGCACCTAACAACACGCGGGTCTGGCCCATGGAGTGCCAGCCAGCTAAGCGAGCTTGCCCTCGACGACGTACATAGACCGCACGAATTGGGCGGCACTGGAGCACGGAGCGGACGGGACACCCGGTTCTCTCCTTGGGGGGGCGCACCCCCACGCCCCCCGTGCATCTGGCTACCTCCCTAACTTCGGCATGCCGGCGGGGTACAGGGATCCTCGCGATCCCTCCCCCCGCAGTTATGAAGCTCCTCCGTTATAGTTCCGACCGACCGAAGCCGTTTCCCGTCACCGGCTTTGGCCCGTCCGGCCGGCCCGTCGCCCCGGGGCGAGCGCGCAACCCACCCCAGGCTCGCCTCGGACGTCCGGCCTGTAGCCGAGCTCTTCCCGTCCTGCCGTCCGCCGCCTCGAAACTATCCCTCAGCCGCGGACCCATAGCGCAAGCAGCCGCGGTGGTCTCCGGTGGCTAGCGCACGGGCCCGAACCCTCTGCTGCCCACTCCCCCTCTGGGGGCCCTCGGTATGCGCACTCGGGTACGCCCTCACTACAACCGGGGCGCTACCAACGACCTCAGGCCGACGCCACCGGGTCCCGGCCGGCGCCTACGCTCCTGCACCCCGCCCCCACTCCGAGCCGCGCTCGTCCTCTTGGGGGCTGAACGAGCCCTTGCCCCCGACCCAGCAATCCCGGACCGGGAGGTTCAGCTACAGTCCCGACAACTCTTGCCTGGGGCACCGGACCCCACCGTGCGGGGGCGTCGCCCTATCGCAAATTTCGCGCCTAGCATATCGTCTAGCTCGCCCTCCTCCACACACGACACGGCTTCTCGGCCGTCCGCCCATTCAACAATGAGCCTTCCATGACGGAATATCCGACACGAACACCACGCTTCAGCGCACTTGTTCCTTGTCGAACTAACCCTTCCTTTCTACCACCCTCCTGCAACCTCCCCCCAGCCCCCACAGGCTCTCGCCCTACTTACCACCGTAACACACCGGGCGGTGTTCGCCACGCGAGTTCTGCGATATCGCGCACGGAGCGCCTCATCTCTCTCATCAACCACCCCACCCTCTACTCCGCCCGTAGCCAGCTAGAGCCTTGTTGTTCCGTTCCCCAGTACCGCCACCCTCAAACCCCTGCTCCCGACGGGAACCGCTGCCGGTCAGCGCGCTAAGTCCCCGCGCCGCCGCGGCTCCCCCCCCACCCGGGGCTCAGAACCCCCGCGGCCCCCACCAGCCACGGACTACAGACCGATGTCCCCACGTCCCCCCGTCACGACTGCGACGCTCCGCCTTCGCGCGCGCGGCTCGCGACACGCGTCCCCGTCCTAACCTGCGCCCGCCATCTCGAGACTCCCTTCAGGGCCCACCTCTTTCCACCATCTCTATGGCAGTTTCTGCGCCCCCCTGACTCCATCTGTGAGCACCTCTTCTCCGTCCCAAGCGGTCATCATGTAAACTTAGCTGCAACACCTACGGGCCGTTCCCCGCGTCTTGTTGTTCATCCCGCACGTAGCCCGTGACCTCCCACCTCCCCCAAGCCCTCTCCCGCATACGAACTTTCGCAATCGACCCATCCGCCGTCTCGACGCCTCCGCCGCCCACCCCTTGGAGCTCCGCGGCCCCTATTCCGCTGCAGGCCGCCAGCCCCCTCGACCCATCTACACCCTAACCCCCGTTACGCCTACCTTGTGGCCGCGTCAACCCCCGGTCCATACCCGACCGCCGCCCTTGCCGACATGCTCCAGAGCACTTCCTCTCCCCACAACTCCTCCCCCCCACGTCCCGATTCAAGCCTGTCAACACGCACCACCTATTCGGTCCGCTCGGGATGCGCTATCACGCCGCCCCTCATTACCCTATTCTAGGTAAGCTCACAGTCCTCCGCCTCACACTACCACACCCGCTATCTCTGCGGCCCTCGCGCCGCCCTCTGGGAATCCAAGCGGGCGCTCCCCCCCAGCGTGGTATAATAGGCCGTGGGCGGCCCGACGCTTAGTGCGGCCCCCCTTTGGGGGGGGTGCCTTGCTACCTCGCGCGGGTACTTCATCTCGCACTCAGGCGCCCCGAGCCCATCCAGCGGAACGTCGGCGAGTTGCGGCACGTAATGGGTTCCAACCTGTTGGGGGACTGACAGCTCAATCTACCACAAGTGGGGTGGATCCAGCCAATGCGCCACAGGTTACACTCACATGTGGGCGAGTGTTGCTCCGTTCTGCAGTGAGTGCAAGTCGCACCCGCTCGCATACCCCACGAAACATAGAGACGGCCGGTTCAAGAACCGAACGGAGCACAAGCTACCCCGGTTGATAACATGCAGCTGTTGCGGGGAACTTCCCAGTCGGAGGTGAACCCGCATGCGGCCCACGAGTTAGGAGGTATATATAGGTACGTCCACAAACCTAGATCAGATTCTCTGAACCCATTAATAAATCCCACAACTCGGGCTGCCCCGCTCGTGTATGCACGTCGCTTTCCACTCCCGGCAGCGGGGCTTCGTCCGGTCTAGGACCCCGTCAATGTGTGCGTAATCAGACTGTTTATGACTGGGGGATCTCCCCGTGGTGCCTTCACCCCGTAAATCAATCCACATCCGGCGATGAGATGGAAGAAGAACACGGTCCTCTGAATCGTGCATCAGGCATTCGTAGATCGCGACGGATGATTTCCAAGTCACAGGATGTTGGGTGCCTTTGTTGACACACGCGTCTTATTCCACCTGCACACTCCCTGATCAATTAGATAGCCTCGTACACGCTTCATCTATTTACAGCCAGCCCCTCAACGAATGCACCACCAGAACAGAGGTGAGGGTTGTGGAGCGGGCCTTGTGGTGACCTGGCCGAGTTAACGATCGGTCTTCTATTGAGAGACTGCCACGTTGAACCATCTCTGCACATCGGTGCGATGCAAGCTTGAGGGTTCTTGCTCGACGTGGGCGTAGCTAGCTCATAAACTCGGCGAGCCCTATCCCTCACCTATGTTATGGGCTATAAAGGAACTTAGGATCGCTCCGATCCATCTCCTTCAAGGCAACGCATTCGGTCGTAACGGCGAGATACCCATTGGCGACATCAAAGCCGCTGCCCGATAACGTCCGGGTACCTCCTTGTAACTCAGCCCAGCCGCATTTGCAACCAACCCAAGCCCGTCGCGCACCTAACCCTCACCCCAACTATCCAGGAGCAATTACGCGTTCCAGAATTTAGGCCTTTAAGATGCGTCACTTGGCCAATGTAGTAAGCACATCTATGCCAAGCTGTCCTGCATACCGCCTTCACCATTTCCACAACCATTTCTGCATCGAAGGCAGTAATGAAATTATGTATCTGCTTTGGGGTAATTTTGCTACTTTATTGGAAAGCTAGGCTCATACTGTGGAAGGGAGTTAACCATGAGGGATCGATTTCGTTATATCCAATCCTCATCTTTTCAGTAATCCACCTGGGGTTCCAGCAGATGGGACCATTATACAGATTAATAGGTGAATTTGCGCTCTACGCTTGGCTGCTGTTCAGCGTGTTATTCCATAGTAACTGGATGTGATTGAATTTCAATGGCATAAGCAAATAAATGGAAAAGCAAAAGTAGACAAACCCATTGCCAATTGATTTAGCTGAAGCATATCCTCAGAACATTATTATGGAAAGATGCTACAAGTGAGTTAATCTATAGTGGATTAGGTTGAGGATGTCCCTGCATTATACCGTTAGTCCAGTCATAGCCATATATCCACTTTTTTCACACAGGAAAAAGAATAGGTTTGCTTCCCTAGTCCTGTATCTAAGTTTCCCCAGTCAGTGCAAAGTGGCTTCTTGGTGCACTTTGGGTCGTATTCCCCAACAGCAGCCCCCTAGCTGCTTTCCTGGTTTGGCAGAAGACTGAAAAATCAATATTTTCTTTATATAATTCAGAATGTATTCTTATTTTATTATTCTGTAAAGGCAATCTCTAATGGTACAGAATGGGTATAGCACCATATACTGAGATAATATTCAGCTTTTTATTTCCAAGTAAATGTCATTTCAGATGATGTTTCAGAAGTGTCTCCTGTATGTGTGCGTACATCAGGGATAACACTATTTCCAGCTATTTATATGACTTCTATCTTGCAATTATGAGTGGTTTCCTCCTCTGCTTACTCTGTCCCTAAATATCAGTTTTCCTGGACTCGCCTTCAGTAGAGACAGGGGCTAAATGAGTCATACATGGAACACACAGAAATGTTGATCCTGTTCCCTTAACTTCCCTGCTCTTACACACATGTAGAAGCATCAATTATTATTATTATTATTATTTATTTTAGAGCGCCCTTGATTCCAGGACGCTGTACATTTGAGGTGGGTACATAAATAACATTGGTCGAAACGAATTACAAAGTGACAATAAGTGACTAACAACTGGTACAGAGGGAGGGCCCTGCCCGTGAGGGCTTACAATCTACAAATGTCCTTCAATAGCATGAAGAACATTATAAAGCAGTACACATTAAAAAATCATACACTTGCCTTCTTTAGTTCCAGTACTGGCTCTCCTTGGTCTGCTGGTTGTCTGCTGTTGTTAAAAGTCACTCATTTACATCACTGTTCAGGAGTGAACAGTTCTGAATGGTGTTTTTAACTAAAGAACAGCAGCACTGGTACCAACGACTTGGAAAAGGTGAGTGTAAGATTTTTTTATTGACCCCCTTTTCTGGAAAACCCGATAAGGGGTGAGGCCGGAAGCAGAAAGGGGAAAAGAGGAGGAGAGGAGTATGGTTAGTGGAGAAAAAATTAAAAAAAATTGTAATAAGATGAAAAAAATGAAGCAACGATTACTCTTTGTACTTGGTTATATCAATATTATAAACTCGGAGATCATGAAAAAGATTGCAGATATTTTTCCACTCTAAATTTTTAAACTAATTTTTCAGTAGTTTTCAAATTATTTTTTATATTTTTTTTTATTCATCTTTAGTGATGAGCGATTGTGTCAACTATCGTTATCGATTCGATAGTCGATATCGGCAATTATCATGACGATATCCGAGTCGACGATAACTAGATTATGCCGATACCATTAAAACTTTATGGAGAGGATCAACACCTTGCATTCTTACAACACCCAAGACACGGGCTGGAGGAAGCTGGAATTAACAGCCACGAAAGTAAGTAAACTGGATACGTGGCTACATCGTAGGCAAGACCATTAGGAAACAAGGGCAACAGAATAAAACCTCACGTGGCTATTCACTATCCCTGTCCTGTACCACAGCAAGACCCTTAAAACCCGCATACCCACAAATGATAAAAGTGACAGACCAGTATTGATTTGAACCTTCATTTTTCTTGAACTGACATTTACCTATCCCTGTCCTGGAACGGTCAGCATGACCCTTAATCCAGTCCTTACCACAATTAAAAAGCGCCGAAAAAGGAGTCTTCAGACCTCCATTTTTAGTTGAACTTGAACGATTGACCATCCCGCTCTGGACCGCAGCATGACCCTTAAATCTGCATGACCCACAGATTAAAAAGTGCTGGAAAGAAGAAGTCTTTGAACCACCATTTTATTGAACTGGACATCTGACTATACCTGTCCTGGGAGCTCACAGTAAATGACTCATTAAACTGTCTGACCGACAGATTAAAACGTGCGGAAAAAGTAGTCCTTTGGGAACCACCATTTTAGTTTGAACGGTGACGATTGACTATTCCTGTGTCCGGGGCCACTAGCATGGAACCCCTGCAAACCCGCTTGCCCACAGAATAGAAAAAGTGCCGGGAAAAAGAGTCTTTGAACCACCATTTTAGTTGAACTGACATTGACTATGAACCTTCCTGGACCGCAGTATACATTAAACCTGTATGACCCACGAGATTAAAAATGCCGGCAAGAAAGTAGTCTTTGAAGCAGTATTTTGTGAAATGGACATTGACTATCCCGATAGCCTGTATCGCGGCATGACCAAGAGAACCGCACAGGTGCCCTTATGGGACTCATCAGCAGAAGATTTCACATAAGAAATAAACTATAGTTTAAAAACAACTCGTGTACCCCAATACTGCTGCATCTAGAGGTACTCTGCCATTCTACTGGTGACATTGTTCCACAGGGAACATTAGAATGTGAAGCAAATTAAACAGATGATCCCCAGTAGTCAACGAGGCCTGTCGGAACAGCCTGCAATCTACTGTCAAGTGGGTTGAAGGAAATACTGATCAAGGCGGGTGAGGCTGTAAACGTGGATCACGCAAGTTCAGCTGGCAGGGCCGGACTTACAGTGGGTGTGGTGAGAGCAAGGGCTGGTGTCCGTCATCTATTAACAGGCAGGTTCAGCTAGCAGGGTCCGAGTTACAATGGGTGTGGTGAGAGCCCAGGTTGGCGCCCGTCATCCATTAACACGGCAAAAAATGCCCTTATGACGCAGCAACGAAAACAGTCGTGCTGAAGCAGAGTGCGGAAGCGGAAGTGTGAGCTAAGACTTCCAGCCTTCCTCAGTACACAGTCAAGACCTGGGTAGCGCTTGAGAAATTTCTGCCTCTACGAGAGCGCTTGTCCCTCGGTATGAGTGCGGACCAATTGAGCTTCACTTGGAAATGCAGGTGGTTGACGCTCCTGTTTCACCCAGGTGCCCTTTTTCTTGGCATTCTTTTTCTCGTTTTACTCAATGTGTTGGAGGAAATTGTCGTCCGTTCTTGGGTGGCGAATGTGCTCCATACACCATGTCCTCTGAATAACCTACATCTGTTTAAGTCTTCCGGTACCTCCCTTGTACAATTCAGAGGAATATTTTGTATCAGCTATTTTGTACCTGCAATTTTTTTAGTAGTTTAATTCTAGAAAACACATTTTTAAAATAGGATGGAATCCCACCACCTCTTGGTTTCTCTTTTTTTTTATTGTATTAAACGGGTTGTCTTGCTACAGGGATTGCTAGCTATGTTAAAGATATTGCAAAAACAAGCCCATTTGCAATTATGTGTCCATTAACAATGTCCTCCTATTCCTGTTTTTGACAGCACCATGGCCCCTAAATTTCAAAAACATCACCCTTGACCACTGTTGAGAATTGTGAGAAAAATGTCTTTTTAGAAACCACATTTTTTTAAAATGGGGACTGAGTATAGCTGCATTTCACAGCAGCATGACCCAAAAAATTATAAAAATGACTTGTCAGCCACTGTTAAAAATTGTGAGGGAGAAATGCCACTTAGAAGCACATTTCTGTTCCAAAAGGGGACCTTGATTATAGCGGTTTATCTCACAGCACCATGACCCCAAAACCATTGACAGTGCGAAAAATTTGAAGATGAAGTGGGTAAATGCGTTTTTTTCATGAAACCGTGTACAATTGGTGTCTTTTACAGTCTCCTCACCGCAAAACCAGCAAAATGACCTTTTGGGAACTGAGAATAAAAATTGCAGTAAGAAATGATCATTTAAAAAATTTTTTTCAAGAGGACCATTTCTGTTTGAAGAGGAACGTGAAGTAGACAGGCAACTAATCAGTCACCTCGGCAATTGGGGCCACAACATCATCAGAGATCCATGCCTGATTCATCTTGATGAAAGTCAAACGATCAACATTATCTGTGGAAAGCGTTTGTCTGTAATGACTCCTCCAGCTGTGCTGAAGGTCCGCTCAGATATGATTCTGGCTGCTGGGCAGGACAACACCTCTATGGCGTGGCGAGCGAGCTCGGGCCATTCATCCATTTTGGATTCCTAGAAGTCATTTGGGTCCGGAACATATCCGAAAACATCAGTGTTGAGACGCAGATAGTCGTGTACCATGATCTTAAGCTGATCTCTGTGTATTGTATGTGTGCCCTGCATTACATGCGTTGGTGAGGTGGTAAATAAGGATTGCCAGAGGTCACCCATTAGGCTTCTGCCACAATGCCTGCTGCTGCTGTGGCTGCTTGGACTCTACTGCTGTCACGTTGCTGAAATTGTTCCACCGTGACATTTGAAGAACGTGCGGCAGACGCAACAGATGTCTCCAGTTGATCAATCAGCACGGTCTCCAATTCCTGCATTTTACTCTCTATTTGGGTGGGTGGAAGGAAAGTGCAGAGTTTTGCTTTGTACCGGGGATCGAGGAGTGTGGCCACCCAATAACTGTTGTTCATTTTGATGGCCTTAATGCAAGGATCATGTTGGAGGAAATGGAGCATCAAGCATCATGTGAGAGATGGAGCCTTGATTTCCCAAGCCTCTGGGTCGAGGGGCACTAGCAAACTGTTTCTTCCTCATTTTCCCTCCTCCACCTCAAATCCGTGCCAACCTCTTTCCAAGGTGAGTTCCTCGTCCTGACATTCTGCATCCTGGAGCTGCGGGCTACAAGCAAGAGGCACTTCAAGGCGTTGCCGACTGCCCGGGCCTTTTGCCGGCTTCCTTCTCCTCCTCTGATGGCATAAAGCGATTGGGCGTCCAGAGCAGGACAAAATCATCCTCTTTGGCCTCTTGATCTTTTGAAATGCCTTCGGGACCCAAAACCGCATTTTGTCATCAAAGAGGCTTCGAAAATGGATTACCCACAGTGGTGGGTACACAGAGTTGACATTTGGGTGTTTTCGTTCATGTTGGATGGATGCTGACGATGCTGATGACGACATTTGTGGCCGTGACTGGGAGGACGAGGAGGTAAGACTGCTGGATGCAGGTTGCATTAACCACTGAAGAACAGATTGGCGACGCTTTTCGTTACTGAGATTCACTGGGCACCGACCCAGCGATGACAGGCCTATTTAAAAGTTATACGAATAACAAAAGGTGGTTTTTGCACCAATGAAATACACCAACAGTTACTAGAAAATTTCTGTATCCAAATTTAAGTACAGGGTGGCTCTTTGAACAAAACTAGGCTGCCGGTTCCATGCCGCGATCTTGCGCGCTCCGCCTGTGAGCGCGCAAGATCCGCTTGACGTACTCATACGGCAATTTGCGGGAACCCCTACCCGACATTGCTGTATGAGTACGGCAAATGTCGGTAAGGGGTTAAATAGATATATTTCACTTTGGTGCAGCCCAGTTTTGTTCAAAGAGCCACCTTGTACTTAATTTTGGATACAGAAATTTTCTAGTAATTGTTGGTATATTTCATTGGTACAAAAACCACCTTATGTTATCCGTATAACTTTTAAATAGCTGTTTTTTCACTTTGGTGCAGCCCAGTTTTGTTCAAAGAGCCACCTTGTACTTAAATTTGGATACGAAATTTTCTAGTAAACTGTTGGTGTATTTCATTGGTGCAAAAAAACCCCCTTTATTATCCTTATAACTTTTAAATAGCTGTATTGCACTTTGGTGCAGCCTAGTTTTGTTGAAAGAGCCACCCTGTACTTAAATTTGGATACAGAAATTTTCTAGTAATGTTTGGTGTATTTTTATTGGTGCAAAAACCACCTTTTGTTATGCTTATACCTTTACAATAGCTGTATTGCACTTTGGAGCTCCCCAATTTTGTTCAAACAGCCACCTTGTACAAAAATATGGATACAGAAAATTTCTGTAACTGTTGGTGTATTTCATTGGTGCAAAAAAACCCCCTTTTGTTATCCCTATAAAATTTTAAATAGCTGTATTGCACTTTGGTGTTGCCCAGTTTTGTTCACAGAGCCACCAAGTACTTAAATTTGGATAAACAAAAGGTGGTTTTTGCACCAATGAAATACACCAACAGTTGCTAGAAAATTTCTGTATCCAAATTTAAGTACAATGTGGCTCTTTGAAAAAAACTGGGATGCACAAAATAAAGGTGCGAGGTGTGCTGGCCAAAAAGTGGTAAAAAAAATGCCATTTCAATGCAGGTTCAAAGCAGAGTCTGGGCTGCACAATATACACCCTCCTTTCCAAAGCCAGCCTGTCTGTCTGTCTGTCTTCTTTAAAAGTCTCTGTCTAACTAAATAAGAACTGAAATTCTCTAATCTACCTATATTCTAATGTTCACAGCTAAAAGCATAGTTGTCTGTATGAATAAGGGGAAGAACTGTATCTCTGAGTGAGCTGTTTTGGAGACACGCAGCACTTTGTCTTGCTCTACTGATAGACACTGAAACACTGATACTAAACAGGAATAGCTGTTCTATGCAAAACGAGGTCATGTGATTTTTCCAGCCAATGACAACCATACACATCCCAGTCATGGCGTTGCACACTCAGCTCACCCTGCTCTATGCTCTAAGCGGATTTGCTGGCCGCCAAAATGACAGGAAGCGCCGAAAATGGCAGGACAGCAATAGATTATCTGCAGTTTGGGTCACCTAAAATCTCGCGTGATCGGAAATTTCCGATCAGCCTAAAATTCGTGCCGATTTCAACTTTGTCGATTATAATCACTCATCCCTATTCATCTTTAAAGTGTTTTTTATATTTTTAGTGGAGTTAAAAAAAAAAAAAAAACGGGCGGGAGAATGAACATGCTCAAAGTTTGTAGGACCGCCGTCGTTCTGAAAAACCGCCTGGCGGAAAACCCGTGTAGTGGGGACCGCTGCGCGGGTTTTCTATTAAGGTCCATTTTAAAAGTTGTCACCCGGTTTACAGACGGTTTTCAAAACTCAAAAATGGCTGAAAAACCGGGTGAAATTCTGTGCTGTGGGGACAAGCCCTTACAGTTCAGTACTGCTGATCTGTCCACAAAAGGTTCCATTGACTGATATGAAATAAAACAAAGTTGTACAACTAAAATAGTGGGAAAATAAAAAAAATGTACCAGCTTCCTCTAAAAGTCAATTTATTCATCCATTAAAGTATAACATGAAACACAGAGTGTAATACCTATGAGTACTTTGCAAGTGGTTACTGGGTACATCAGGTGAGCTGAATGATGCTTGTTTTTTGTTAAATTTGTGGAAAAAGTCAAAAAAGTACACAACTGGCTTGCATCTAGGCTTCCAACTTGTAGTACAAGCCATTTTAGGAAAATGGTGGCTGTATATGTATTCTGCTGCAGGGAGCATAAAGGTAAGACAGTTGGTACCTGGAAAAGCTTCAGAGAACAGGATGTAGACAGAGGGCCATGTTCTTCAGTGTGGTTGTGTGTGTGCAAATTAAAGAGCAGCTAAGGATCAAGGAGCAAATGTAGAAGTGGAAGAGACTTCAGTGTGAGATTGAGCAAGGAAAAGCTAGTCTCCAGAACTGCTAAGGAATGAAAGAAACATATAGTATCATCAAAGAGCTTGGAAACCAATTAATGCTGCAGGTGGGGACAGAGTGATAGTATGCACGAGAACTGCTAAAGAAAGCAGAGAGCTCTAGAAGTAGGACGCCATCCATTATTAAGTGATATTAACCCTAACCCCAGTTGTCAGTGTTCAAAGTGAAACCCGAAAAGGTGAAGGGACCAGTACTTTAGACCAGAATATGCCAAGGTTGTGTATCTTTCAAAACCCATAACAGTCCTGCTCCTGCAGAAACCATGTATATGGAAGAAGACTGGTAGATGCCATCCCCAGAAATAAAAGAGTCTCCTTCACATATAGAGAGGTAAGATATTGGAGCCAATCCCAAGGAAGACCAATTCCAAGTACAAAGTTCTCATCTGACTAACAAGGGTAGATTGCCTTTAAAAGTATAATCACAATCCCATTATTGCTAGGATGGCAGCCAGTAGAGAAGGGGAGAGATGGTGTAGCCTACTTTATGATCAAAGAGGAGAGTTGGTCCCTGGGAGAGGGTTTGGAATGAGATCAGAAAGTAAGTAAGGGGCAGTGTTGTGTAGTTTTGTTGTGCCAGTGAAAGAACAGCTTAGAAGCTTCAGCACAAGAAGAAGTGGAAGAGACTGCAGGGGCAGGTTGTTAAGTCCCTCAAGTAAATAACTCTAGAGTGGTGGTCCTAGAGTTGGAGATAACAAGGTATAGCTGAACCACAGAATCACCAGCCTAAGAATGGGAGATCTATGCAATTAAAGAAGTTTGAGCAAGAGAAGGCACCTGGTGTACAGATGTCTTAAGAAACAAACTGTTGTATTGATTCAATTACATGTCAAACATTTTCTAGTTCAGAAATTGCATTATCCATTACGGCTAGTAGTATGACTACTATACTGGACTTGAATTTAATTATCTTTGTATTAAGAAAGTAAGGACTGTGGATTGTGTACAGACTGGGGACTGTGTCCAGTTACTACATATTACATCTGTGTTTTATAAGGGTTACATAGACTGTCTTATACTGTACATCGATTACTTTACATTTCCTAGAAATTTTTAATATGACACAAAAACCTCTCAACTTGCTACATGGATACAATATACACAGTGATCCAAATGTGATATTAAAATAATATCTTTGTAAGATAATACATATATGGTGCAAGCTCTCTATTCTGGAAATCTGCTCTACTTCAGGCACATACATGGATACCGCTAGTATAAGTGTTTTTAGTGTTAGATGAGAACACAGAAATGATTTTTTTTAATGCAACATTCAGCTTGTGTGGTTTCTTTAGAAGCTATTGAAAGAGACATTTATTGAACCTTTTCACAGTTGTGGGGAATAGACTCCATTATAGAATCTAATCATAACAATATTTTTTTTTTATTTATGGCTGAGATTAATGGATATGGTTAATAATAAATTGCTAGTAAAGGAATTTCAAAAGATTACATTATTGTTATTATGATTATTATTGCTATTTTATTAGGTCTACCTTATTTCATTTGTTGTATGTTGATAATCTATTCTTTATTATTCAGAAGAAGAAGATGATATCCAGCATATCCCGTAAAACAATGCAGTTAGTCATGCACATTGTCTTGTCTAGGATCTGAATGTCTGCATTTTATATTTATATTCTTCAATAAACTATATCGTTTTATAGGATATGATGGATATTGTCTTCTTCCTGATCATTATTGGTGTCTATCCTGCACTGGATCCATGCATTCTTGCAGCAGAAGTATCAGTGAGCTGGTTAATTATTGTACACTGGAGACTTAGACTTTGTCAGTAAATATTGAAAAAATGTGTAGGATTAGATGAATGAAGTTGCTATTTATTTATTACGTCATCTATAACATGCCCACAGAGAGTAGAACAGTGTGCACCCAGAGCATTCACTTTAAGCCCCATGATATTTCCAGGATAAAACAATGACGGCGTATATCAGCAGTAAGATGGATCTTACCTGCACCTGCACTACAGTGTCAAACACAGCTTCATCTATGCGGCTGTGTCAGGACCTGCAGATCAGGTCCATTAAAATGAATGTGGTTGATGTGCAACATATGATTAATCAGGGTTTGATTCCAAAGCCTTTTCTGTCTGCTAATCATAACAGTCCCAAGAGCCATTTCCTCATCACTCACACTTTGACTTCATCTCCTAAGTATGCCATCAAAGTTAGATCCCAAAAAACCTCCTTGATACAACCTGGCACAGTGGTTTTCCACTTATGATTTCCTGTGGTTTTAGGGCAGGCTAAAAGTTGTAGTTGGTGGGTGATAGATAATATACTGTACCTGTGACAGCATAAACACTGAAAGTAAACTAAAAATGAATGTTTATATATGAGATGAGATCAAGCAGTTGAGGAAGTTAAAGATATGGCACAAATTTTCTCCACAACAATTGCATTACCCATAGTAAGATAGGCATTACCACAGGGATTAGAAAAGGGAATGTTTACCAGCTTTAATAGAAAATACTATGGACTTTTATGGACTTTTGATAATGAACATTAGAAAGATCTTGAAAACGGTATTTAAAATGTAATTCTTAGGCTACGCTCACACGGTGTAATTGCGGGGCGTGATTACACCGGAGTTCGGGAGCTCGCGCGAGCGGAGCGGGGAGGGGAGGAGGGGGGGGGGGGTGGCAGCACGCCGGCCCCCATAGACATTCATTACTTGTGGCGCGTATTCGCTGCTAGTAATTGACATGTCATTTATCTCCCCGCTTGTCGTATTGTGCAAGCGGGAAGAGGAGGCGTAATCCATAGTTCTCTATGAGAACTGTGGATTACCATAATGACCAGGACTTATTTCACCCCGTATTTAGCGCAGTATGGCGTGAAATACGGAATGAAATACGTCCCAGTTTAAGCTGTGTGACCATAGCCTTGTGCCTCACTCATCCAGACACCGAGACAAGACACTAAATAAAGAGAACCCAAAGGCTTTATATAAATACTTACCCCCTAAAATTAAATAGCCCCAAGACCAAAACCCCCAAATAAATAAAGACTCCAGACTAGACACCCTCAGTACATACAAACCATAAAGCAGATACCCTGAATAAATATAAAACCAAAGCAAACCCCCTAAAGATATAAGATTCCAAAGAAGACTCTCTTTAATACATATTGCAGACTTAACCCTCCTAATACTGACCTAAGACCAAACATCCCGTAATATGGACCCTCTCAACTACATAGGACACTACCCCACCTATATCATTTATTTAAAAAAAATACTGCAGAAGGTTCTCTTGATGACAACACAAAATGAATACAGACTAAAGACTGAAATTTCTATATGAATGCAGCCCGTAACCCCCAAATACCTAAAGACCATATACTAGACCCCCTTAGTAGCTACAACCTCTGGTCTAAACTACCTCTGTAATTACAGAGCCCCGAAACCCTTTTCAAGAAATGTAGAGCCCAGACAAGACCCCCTTAATACGGACACTCCTGTTACTGACCCTAGACTAAATATATATATAAAAAAAAAAAGACCTCAGAACAGATGTAAAAGATATTCATCTCTTTCCTTTACTGACACTGTCATAGACAATGTCCAGCCCTAGTGTTAGGACCCTGTCAAAGTGTTTGAAGTAGGGAGCACTGCAGTAATGGGAAAAGGTGGTGTGAGGAACCGCTCAGGGGCGCACTAGCAGACACCAACAGAGTGAGGCCCTGACACTGTTCCCAACCACTGTCCCTGCCTTTTGGGGGAACCCGACTCCTTAAAAGGTCGGCCCCAAACTGAAGACTGAGAGCTACACTAAATAAGTGCATACACAAGACGCAGACAAACGAACACATAACACAATCAAGGGAGGTCAGACAAGCCAGGTAAATAATGGTCGGGCGAAGCAGTACCAAATCCCAAAGCAAGAGAATAGTCGGTAGCAAAGCAAGGTCAGATAACAGGAAACAGCATAGAAGGGTAAAGGCTAGCTACTGGCCAAAAACAAACCACTATAAGCAGGCAAGGGGAGGAGACACAATAGCCCATAAATACCTAACAGAAAACAAAAGACAAAAGGTGATAGGGGGAAAAACAAGGCTGTCAATCAAAAGAACTAGCAAGGCAACAGATTAACTAAAAGAGTGCTGGAGGATTCATGGCCACGGGCGTTGGGCAGGAATCAATTAAGCATGCAGAGAAGTAAAACCGAGTTCACACTGGTGAATACAATAAAAAACATTACATCAGAAACCACGGTTTTTGTCGCAAGAGCCATGACCGGTGACCAGAGCTCAAAGCTGAGGATCTGTCGGGCACAATCATGATAGGTGGGTATATTTAAAGCGGAAGATTTTTCTTCTTCTAGGATTCCATTTAGTCTTGATCCTGTTTTGCACCTTAAGGAACGTTTGCATCTCTGTCTATATTTATTACAAGAATCCTTAAAAACAGTACATAATGCTGAATTTAATTACTACCATTTAAATAAAAGATTTTACCCTGACATTAAACAGGTCATAAACTGATTGTCTGACTCAACAACTCCACCTTTAGGCTCAGGCCGTACTGCATCGCTCAGAGCAAAGCTGTTTCTTCAAGGTGCTTGCTGTCAGGCCATAGATCATAGAAATCTGGTAATTGATGTGTCAGGTGGGAAATATTGTTACATTCTACTAGTTATTTGTTGGCTCATTGCTTCCTTGTTATGTGAGACTGTAACGCTGTACGGATACGTTTTCTACAGAAAATAATAAACAACATAGAAACTCAGCATCTAGGGAATTAGTAACGATTATATCTCATTTTATTCTATATCCAAAGAAAAGCATAACACCTTACTATAAGAACTACTACCATCATCATCAGACTAGCTGAACCTGAGTATAGAACCTAAAAGAGCACCTATCAACTCCACACAAACACACAAAATATAATAGTAAATGAAATTATAAGACTTTTTTCCAATACTTGTCATTAGCAATGCTGAGGGCTCATGTTATTATTACAGGGGAATAGATTTTGCTTTTACTTTCTTAGCAGAGCTCTGTATGTAGCAGGGATTATTTCTGTTGAGCTATGGGCATGAAGCTGCTGTAAAGTATCTCTCTGACTGCTGTTAAAGCAGTGCAAGCAAGAATGTCTCCCCCACAATCCTATATCGACGGCCGAATTTAGAAATCTACAATCCGTAAATAAAAACGACTGAGAGGAAAAGAATATGGATCAGGGGCTTGATTTAAGTAAAAAAAAAAAATTGCCGACAGATTCCCTTTAAATCCAAGGCGATACCTCTGATTTCTGTTGAGGATTTTTACTTTACAGAGACAGTTTTCGCTTATGATTTGCATGCAAATTCAATAGGGCTCTCATGCATCACTCCTGCTCACAGTGAGTCAGATTTGTAATCCATGGTGGGGAAAACCCGCGCTGTGGTTTATACTGTGAACTACAGCATGGACTGCCCATTCAAATGAATGAGAGACAGATTATACAAGGATTTTACCTTCGAATATCCTAATGATGTATGCGTGAGTTGAGATCAGCTATTGATTTTCAAAAATTTGTGGTAAATACTTTGGTTTTTGCTGTGATTGTATCTAACATACAGGAAAGAAGTCAAAAGAACTGTAAATATACTCTTGAAATGAAACCTGTCAATAATTGGAAGCAGAATGAATTAGTGTCAGGACCTTAAAGGCATAAGGAGTTCCAGTCAAGTGCTTAAAAATTTTACAGCCAAAAGTGAGGCACAAGCAATGACAGAGGCATAACTAGAAGCTCCTGGGCCCTAGTGCAAAAAGTGAAATGTGCCAAAAGCTACCATGTGCCATTTATGATGCTGTTGTCTCCTTATGTGGCAGAAGGGCATTCAGATCCCCTCATGCTGCAGGTCCCGGTAGCGACTGCTACCTCTATACCCCCTGTAGTTACGCCCTTGAGCAATGACCTAACTACAGTGTGAAAAGAGACTCTTAAACAACGGCCTGTGCCCAATATATGTTGGGAAAGTGTTTCCTTAGGTTTACATAACTTTCTCTAGGATTAGAGAGCCATGTGTTTGAGAACTTTCAGCTTACTGCATCTGTTGAGTAAAAGGTAAATAGTTGCAACCACCAAAAATGCAATAGAGGCAGTCAACAAAACTTTACTCATAGAAAGTACTACTGATATAGACTACTAGTATAGGTGTATGACAGCCATGAGGTCCAGTAAGAGAGGGTTATCTAGTATGCCATGAACTGTGTCAGATGCATCATGTAGAGTGTCATCTTGATAGATTTGGCTTATTTGGCTTCTTCTTTTTCCCAGTTGTTTTGTTCTTTTTACTTTAATGTGGACATGTTTGTTCTTGATTATTTACACTAAATCAAGAAAGAAATTTTAGGAGGTAAATGCAAGCAGTATAAATCTATAAAGCAAGTACAACCTGAAATACATATTCCATTAGGGTGCTCAACATGCCTTTACCACATGTGGATTACCACTAATTGCTGTGTTGCACCTTTATTTCCTGTGGGCTTAAAGGGATTGTCCAAGTTTTTTTTATTATCTTATTTTAAGAGGGTTTTACCATGCACTGGTCGCTTGCAGCTGCCCTCTCCATTCACTTCTATGGGAGCTCCCAAATGTAGCCGAGCGCACACACTCAGCTATGTTCAGGAGCTCCCATAGAAGGGAATGAAGATGATAGCCGCAAGAGCCAACTCTCATTCACATGCACAGTCAGCTCGCAGCTAGCTGCAGGTGACCAGTGAAGTGGATTTTACCCCGGGATAAAACCCCTTTAAAATAAAATAATAAAAAACTTATACTTATAGGGTGAGTTTTGCTGAATGTGCACAATATAGAACTAGCTATTACAATTGATATAACGGATAGACCCAATGTGTAGTTAAAAGGAGGTGTACAAGGTTAAAAAGTATGTCTGCCTTTTTCCAAAAACAGCACCACACCTGTCTACAGGTTGTAATTGGTATTTCACCTCCGCTCTATTGAAGTCAATGAAGTTAAGCTGCAATACATGACCTCTAAATGGGTGTGGAGTTTTTTAAAAGGATAGCAGCCATGTTTTTTTTAAATCTTGGACAACAATTTATTAACAATGGAATCTTTTTGTTTGCAGTCAGAAAATGTGCGATGGGCGCAGTCTGTTGCCTTATACCATAAACAAGAGCAAACACTGTGCGGAGACGTCCTACTCACAGCGGCCTTCATCTCTTATGCTGGGTCATTCTCCAAGAAGTATCGTCATGAACTTGTAGAGCATTTGTGGATGCCTTACTTACGAAGTCAGAAAGTAAGGCCTGTGTTTCGTTTTGAAGCATCTGCTGCCAAAATGCTTAAAAATGTCTATTATGAATATTAGAAATATGAAACTATTAAACCCCAAAAAAAAGATATTCTGTGCAGGCCACTGCAGCACTGTCCCCTACAGTTTACTTCATGATTGGGACTGCATTGTTAGGCTATATTTCTAATGCTGATGTACACTGCTGGTACATTTGGATTACATAGATTGATGGTTACACACCGAGTAGCTTTCCTATCATTTAAAGAGATCATGGGGGCTCATAGCATTAGGACCACCCCACAATCTAATCATCAAAGGGGCACTTTGTTAGTTAAAAGAAGCTTTTTAGTTGATAATTTCTTTCTACATAAAAAATAAAATTAAATCCTTTGCCACCTTGCCACAAATGTGGTATAGCTCACTTCTAATTTCACTACACCTGAGGTTAATCATATTTCAGTATTAAACAGCACTGGAAACTTGAGGAAAGCCTGTCTAGCATGGTAAGATCTATGCTATAGCAAAGGGATGTCAAACTCATTTCTACCGAGGAAAACATCAGCGTTATGGTTGTCCTTACAGGGCCGTGATACGCCACCTGGTCAGTAAAAGGCCAAAATGTCCTTTAAAAGGGTTTTATCACCACATTGATTGGCTTTCAGCATGTAGGGGAAGGTAAATGAAGACTATTACCGAATACATTGGTGTTTTGATTTTACTTTACTCAGGAGATTAATATTTTATCTCCTCTTACGGCTTATTACCGACGGATTTGTGAGCCGAATTGCGCTCACAAATCCGCCATGACTAAGGGGCGGGGCGGGGCCGGAGCGCGGCGGGGGCGCCGCTCCCCGGCCCCATAGACTGTCATTATCTACGGCGCGTACGCGCCGTTAATAATGTGCATGTCACTTTCTCCCCCCGCGGCGGATTCGCCGAGCGGGGAGGAGCGACGGAATCCACTGTTCTCTATGAGAGCAGTGGATTACCGTAATTACTCCGACGGATTGGCGCCGTACTGCAGCGCAAATCCGGCGCGGAGTACGGCGCCAATCCGCAGAGAAATAAGCCGTGTGAACGAGGCCTTAGAGTACACAAGTTTCTCTCTCCTCTGTCTCTAATCTAATTGTTCCACAAGCTGCCATTCAACCATGGCGAGTCAATCCCTCCAGAGTTTTATCCTTAGTAACAG
This sequence comes from Phyllomedusa bahiana, assembly GCA_025379985.1. Taxonomy (NCBI): domain Eukaryota; kingdom Metazoa; phylum Chordata; class Amphibia; order Anura; family Hylidae; genus Phyllomedusa; species Phyllomedusa bahiana. The sequence continues at coordinate 23,821 of JAODAL010009909.1, forward strand.
AGTTTGTTTACCTAACTTAATGACAAGCTTTCACCCTGTTTTGTGCATTACATTCTATAATTCTCATGCAGTCATGTCACTGTAACAGGAATAGCTACAAACAGGAGAGCTGATATGTCAATCACTGCTATAGAACCATCCACAGTCTGATCTGGAAGCAGGGGCATTGCTAGGGTTACCTAAATATCCAGGGCTCGGGCCCTTGAGTTTTTCTGAGTAGGGCTGTGTTCACACGGAAAATATTGAATCTCATTGTGAACTTCGGATGTATTTTTACAGAGAAAAACCTTTATATGTAGGCTCAGGAGAAATATAAGTGATTACACTGCAGTTACATTTAGTGACTTATAGGAGATGTCTCTGAAGAGTTGTTCTCTTTCTCTTCTTCTCCATCTGGCCCAGACACCATGATGACTTCTACCGTCCACAACTCTTCACTGAAAAATTTAGAAAACAAACATCTTAGAATCCTCAATTTATCAGCATTTCTCTACAATTTCCAATCTCTGTACAAAATCCCCATCTATAGTGCCCCAAATGGTAATAATTACCCCCTTGTACGTAAATATTTGCCCCCTATAGCCAGGTAGTAGCGCACTGTAGCCAGGTTGTAGCCCCCGGTAGCCAAGTAGTTGCCCCCTCTAGCCCGGTTGCTGCCCCCTCTAGCCAGGTTATTAGCCCCTCTAGCCAGGTTACTGCCCTGTGTAGCTAGGTTACTGCCCCTTTTAGGCAGTAATATGCCCCCTGTAGCCAGTAATATGCTCCATGTAGTCAGGTTATTAGCCCCCTGTAGCCAGGTTACTGCCCCCCTTAGCCAGTAATATGCCCCCATAGCCACATAATATGCCCCCATAGCCACATAATATGCCCCCTGTAGCCAGTAATATGCCCCTCTGTAGCCAGTGATATGCCCCTCTGTAGCCAGTGATATGCCCCTCTGTAGCCAGTGATATGCCCCCCTGTAGCCAGTGATATGCCCCTCTGTAGCCAGTAATATGCCCCCCTGTAGCCAGTGATATGCCCCCTGTAGCCAGTAATATGCTCCTTGTAGTCAGGTTATTAGCCCCCTGTAGCCAGGTTACTGCCCAACTTAGCCAGTAATATGCCCCCATAGCCACATAATATGCCCCCATAGCCACATAATTTACCCCCTGTAGCCAGTGATATGCCCTCTGTAGCCAGTGATATGCCCCTCTGTAGCCAGTGATATGCCCCCCTGTAGCCAGTGATATGCCCCTCTGTAGCCAGTGATATGCCCCCCTGTAGCCAGTGATATGCCCACTGTAGCCAGTGATATGCCCCTCTGTAGCCAGTAATATGCCCCCTGTAGCCAGTGATATGCCCCTCTGTAGCCAGTGATATGCCCCCCTGTAGCCAGTGATATGCCCCTCTGTAGCCAGTGATATGCCCCCTTAGCCACATATGCCCCATGTAGCCAGTGATATTCCCTCTGTAGCCAGTAATATGCTCCCTTAGCCACATATGCCCCCTGTAGCCAGTGATATGCCCCCCTGTAGCCAGTGATATGCCCCTCTGTAGCCAGTAATATGCCCCCTTAGCCACATATGCCCCCTGTAGCCAGTGATATGCCCCTCTGTAGCCAGTGATATGCCCCCTTAGCCACATATGCCCCCTGTAGCCAGTGATATGCCCCCCTGTAGCCAGTAATATGCCCCCTTAGCCACATATGCCCCCTGTAGCCAGTAATATGCCCCCTTAGCCACATATGCCCCCTGTAGCCAGTGATATGCCCCCTGTAGCCAGTGATATGCCCCCTTAGCAACATATGCCCCCTGTAGCCAGTGATATGCTGCTGTAGCCAGTGATATGTCCCCCTGTAGCCAGTAATATGCCCCTTTAGCCACATATGCCCCCTGTAGCCAGTGATATGCCCCCCTTACCTAATAAAAATAAAATAAAAAAACCTACTCACCTCAGCACGGTCCGCGCGTCCAGGTCCTGCAGCTTGAGAACGGTGTAAGCAGCGTGATGTCATCACGCTACTTACGCCGTCTCGCGGGGCCCGAGACCTCCTCGGCCGGCAGAGCTGCCGGCTTAGAGGATCCCAGCGTCGCAGGGGGGGTGATGAAAGCGGTGCGTCACGCCCCCTGCGACGCTGAGGTGTATGTACAGCGCTTACCAAGCGCTGTACATACAGGGGAGAAGACAGGACGGTACCGATCCATCCTGCCTCCTCCCCGACTCTGACTGCGCGGCCGCTGTGAAACGGCCATGCAGTCAGAGATCGGCGGGCGCCGCCCACACTAAGGAGCGCTCCAGGCCCACAGCAGCGGCCTGAAGCCGCAGACATTCGGGGCACAGGCAGATTTATTCGGGGCTCGTGCCCCGAATGAATCTGCCTGGCGACGCGCCTGCCTGGAAGTGTGAGTCTGAAGCTGGCTGTGGCTCTGTGAAACTGCATGGTAAGAAAACCACTTCAAGCACCAGGCTTCCTAAATTGAAGGGTGGTTGTAGTGTCGCGATCCAGCTGTCAATGCTATACCACCACCTGTGTGTTACTGAACAGAGCTTTGTGGAGGTCCGCACAGTATTTTAGAATCTATGGGCCAGATTCGGCCCATGAGCCCTGAGTTTAACACATAGCAATCAGAGCAGCCTTCAAAGATTACTTAAAACTGCAATGCTTTATCATTACTCCACACAGTCATTAATCAATTCAATAACAGTGCTTTTTTCTGCTATCTCAATGAATGTTATGTACGGTATATTTTGTGAATAGTCATTGACCACTTATGCTTACTTCATCATTTGTCTGTTTCAGGTTCCTATTCCAATGACAGAAGGACTTGATCCCATATTTATGTTGACTGATGATGCGACTACTGCAAAATGGAACAATGAGGGACTGCCCAGTGATAAAATGTCTATTCAGAATGGTACCATATTGTCAAACTGTGAACGATGGCCACTAATGATCGACCCCCAACTTCAAGGGGTCAAGTGGATTAAAAGCAGATATGGGTCCAGGTTGAAAGTCACTCATCTAGGCCAGAAAGGGTAATAATGTACAATACAACAGTGTTATAATTCACATTGTAACTAAATGTATTTTCTGTTACATCCACATCTATGGAGTCACAGTTCAATGACCCCTACCAATATTATCTTAGAAGTAAAAATCCTCCTAATGCTATAGATTGAATGGTCCTCAAAAACTGACTAAAAAATTATAGCGGCCATGATTTTATATTGAGTAGTTTAGAACCAGTGGTGTAGCTACAGGAGTCGTAGTAGTTGCACTAAGCCAGGGAGGCCCAAAGATTCTCTCTTGCCACACATCTGCATCACTGGCTCACATAGACCCAGCAAAGCGCCGCATGTCAGGCACAATAGCTGGGATCCCCCAATTCTGGCTGTTGAGCCCTGTAGATGATGTGGCGCAGGCGGTGCGATGTGATAATCGCATTGCATCTCCTGCTCTGTTGCCTGTAATAGACCTCAAGCCTATTGCTAAGTTTATGGCCTACTACATGCCGGAAGTGGCGTCCTGCAGCAGACGTTGTAATGACGCTACCCCGCCGCTCCAGATTTTAAAAGAGGTGATTGCTTGGGAAACTGGGGAGAGGTGAGTGTTATTTTTATTTTTTTTCAATAGAGGGAACTATATACCTATGTACCGACTGGGTGGAGGGGTCTATGTACCTATCTACTAGAGAGTGAAACATGTATATTTACCTTCTAAAGCGGGCATTATTTACCTACTGACTAGAAGGGACCCTTTATATCTACCCACTAAAGAGGGACCTATATACCTGACTATATTATATACCTACCAACTGCTACTCGGGGCCCTGTAAACCAACCTCAAAGTGGGTCCTATATAGCTATCTATCAACTAGGAGAGCCCTATATACTTACCTACTGGGGGCCTATGTACCTACCTACTGGGTGGCCCTATATACAGTACCAACCTACTTACTGGGGGGTTATGTACCTACCTATTGGTGGCCCTATATACTGAGCTTTCTACTGGGTTACCATATATACCTACTTATTAGGGGGGCTTTATACCTACCTACTTGGGGAAACTTGTATACTTGCCTACTGGGGGGATCTTGTATACCTACTTTCCTATTGGGGGGTCTATGTTTCTACTTATTGGAGGATCCTTATATACCTACCTTCTGGGCAGCCCTATATACCTCCCTACTGAGGGGAACCTTATACCTAAGGAGGACTAAACTTAATAGGAAGAGTCTACCAACTTATCTGACTAATTTTTAGGGTCAAACCTACCGAAAAGGAGTGTCTACCCATCCGCCTGCCTAGATTGGGGGGCTGCCTAATACATAGAGTGTGTTCCTACCTACTGGTGGCACAAATAAGGGTCATATGATCGGCTGGGGGCACTTTCACTGGTTAGAGTTACTACCATTTGGGACACTATGGATGGGGAGTTTGTACTGAGGTGGGAATTGGAAGGAAAGTGCTTGAAAACAGAGGAGTCTAACATGTTTTCGTGGTAAATTCTGCAGTGAGGAGTTGTGACTGGGAAGAGTCATCGTGTCCATCTGGACTGGATGGAGGAAGAAAAGGAAAGGAGAACGACTCATCAGAGAAGACTTCACCTGTGAGTCTCTGAATGTAAACTCACTGTAATAACTATCACTATATGATCACTCTATGGTGGTACTAGTGGCCTTATTGTAAAAGTTTATACTTGGTGACAGTATGGTGGTATTCAATATCTTTATTATGGTGATATGTGATCATGATGTGGCGGTATCATTTGGTCCTTGTATATTGTTATTAATATTATTGGTCTTGCTATATTGATTTGACCATTAACAGTATGATTTTGCACCAGTGCCCATGAGTCTTTAGTTACGCCCCTGTTAAGAACAACGATAATTTGTGTTTTCTGTCTTCTACAGGTATGTGGATATCATAGAACAAGCAGTTATGGCTGGTGACCCAGTTCTGATAGAAAATTTGGAAGAATCTATTGACCCTGTACTTGACCCATTACTTGGAAGACATACACTTAAAAGGGGAAGGTAATCATTATAATGCCTAAAAATAACAGTATACTTTTATGTTATGTTATGTGTTTCTATAAATTATGCATCTTTATAGGGGCAGGAGAAGTTTGCAGATCCACAGGATGCTGTTGAGCCACACTGAGTGGACCATAGATGATCTGCATCCACTTCACTCCTGTGTGCATTTCCTAACAGTGTCTGGGTAGTTAGCAAGTGCATTTATATTTATAATGGGATTAATGTAACTAATACATCTTCAGGAGAGAATGATGCATGTTGTTTAACATACTGAAGCAGGCAAGTCCCATTTGATTAATATATCAGTTTCTTCTGACCTTGAGTAGGTCACCGTATTCTCAAGAGACTCTAAAATTACACTGCAAATAACAAAGTTAGCACTGGCTGAACATGTGCCTATTGCATCCTGCACTTCTAAGTGACATATATGGATATGATAAAATAAGTTTTCAAGCAGGGAATCTCTCATTTTACCTATTAAAACATTTTCTGTATTCTATATGTTACTTCTATAAATTATGAACTCAAATCTAGCCACTCGTTTGACAAATATGTGAAACGTTTTGCTGCTAAACAGGATATATGAACTGAGTTATATTACTTTTCTTGTGAAAAGCAAAACAATACAACTTTTGCATTATTTAAGAAATTCAAGATCAAGTTCCAGAGTGGCGTTTATCATATTGTTGGGAAGAATAGTAGCATCTTGACACATAGACATGCTGGGCAGTTGCCTGAGGGCCCCACAAACTTAGGGGCCCAACGCTAATCTTTGTACAGATCAGAAATGAACATTTATTTTTCAATCACCCACCTCAACACTCAAATCTATTATTAATTCCGTAGATCTAGAAAAATTATAATGTGGAGTTGGAATGTCTGCATTTTGCAAAATAAATGCAGTTTATTGTGTTGATAATTAATTTACATTTCTATTCCTGTGAGTGGTTGTGTAGGTAGAGCCCAGTGCACTGCTTTCTCTAGGGCCCTATAATGCTGTTAGGATGGTTGGGTAGAAGATTTAATCCTCTGGTAGACATTATGACCACCGCCCAAACGAGCCATAAAATGACTTGCACAAAAAAAAAAAAAAAGATTCATTTCTAATAAACAGTGATATAATAAAAACACTCAGGGAAACAAAATTATGGTATTATTAAATTATTTACTAGATTTATGTCACTGTGAAAACATTTTTTATATTCATAAAAGATTTACAAATTACTTGCAAAATCTATGTTATCTGCCATGATAGGCATATCTGTGTGTCTGCGTTCTAATTTACTGTCTGTACTTTTCAAGATTCATTTGTTTCTGCAAGTTACAAAATCATAATTATTTAAAGGGGATAAAAGGGTTCTCCAAGTGAGTATTTGAGAATAAGTTGATGGTGGTGTGGCTGCAGTGCCGGATTGAGTTGCTTTGGACCCTCTTGTAGTGTTGAATCTAGGGCTCACCAGTGGAGATGATTCATGGGGCTCATCAGTGGAGATAATTCTGGGGTCCATCTGTGGAGATGATTCTGGGGCCCACCCATGGAGATGATTATGGGGCTCACCAATGGAGATAATTCTGGAGCTCACCAGTGGAGATAATTCATGGGGCTCACCAGTGGAGTAATCTGGGGTCCACGTGGAGATTATTCGGGGCCACATGGGATATTCTGGGCTCACCCTGGAGATGATTTGGCTCACCAGTGGAGATATTCGACCAACATGGAGATGATTCTGGGGCTCACCAGTGGAGATAATTCTGGGGTCCACCCGTGGAGATGATTCTGGGGCTCACCAGTGGAGACAATTATAGGGCCCAACCATGGAGATTATTCTGGAGGCCCACCGATGGAGATGATTCTGGGACCCACCAGTGGAGATAATACTGGGGTTCACCAGTAGAGATAATTCTGGGTTCCACCCATGGAGATGATTCTTGGTGGCTCACTCTACAGCTGCTGTACATGGCTATACATGCCTATTATACTCTACTACTTGTTTTTTGCTTCTGCCTTACTACCTGCCTTACTACCTCTCCAAAGGATGTATAAGAAAATGAAAAACATCTCCAGGTGTGCTCAGTGGCCCAACAGGTAGTTTCTCTTTTTTCCCTGTGGGACCGTCCAAATCGGTGCAGCTGCAATAAAATAAAATAAGTAATACTTAGGGATACAGCAGAGTTTGACTTGATGGTGATATCACTGTTTTTTTTTTTTTTTATCTGCTCTTATCTTAATAAGAAAAAGCCATTGAAAAGCATGGAAAAAGCTGAGATAACATTCTGTGCCATGATATTATGGAGCGTTATCTGTAAAGTTTATCTTAGCTACATCTGTAATTCCCCACTCACCTCCGTTCCAGCGCTGCCGCTGCCATAGCTCTGGCCAGGTCTTCTGTTTACTTCCAGTCAATTCGTCGGTGCTACAGCCCTAATGGTCGCGTGTCATTGTCTGACATCCCATTCGGAACGGTGATGTCAGACAGTGACACCTGACCTCTGCATCTAAAAAGCGGCTGCGGTGGTGACGCTCTAACTGGAAGTGAAACAGAAGACTTGGAGAGCACTGGCAGTGACAGCGCTGGAACGGAGGTGAGTGGGGAGGTGTTACTTTTTATATTATTGCAGCAGAGCCACCAGTTTATTTTAAAATATTCACCTGGAAAGCCCCTTTAAAGACAAACTTTTTAAATAGAAGTTCTCTAGTTCTCAAGGGGATCAGCACATTGGCATAGACTTATCTTCTATATTGCCAGAGGAAGCTGCGTTTGGTTATACAACCCTCTGCAGTGGCTGCTGGAAGGGAAATGTAGTATTAGGGCATGTCCCCACAGCACCTGTTTTTTCGGCCGGTTTTTCAGCCGGTTTGTGGTTTTTCAGACCGCCTGAAAAACTGGCCGAAAATTAGCACAATGGTGCTCTATGGAAAACCCGTGCAGCAGTCCCCACTGCACAGGTTTACCATCTGGCAGTTTTTCCGCCCGTGGTCCGGCCGCAAAACATTGTGCAAGCACAATCCGGAAACCGGACGGAATCTGTGCAAGCCAATGTGAAGGGGGAGGGCTTTTCTCCGCTCATCGCGGAGAAAAGCCCCCCCCCCTCCCGCGGCCGTGGGGACGGCCGCAAAACAGGACAGGTACCGACCAGCAAACCGACCGGTATTTGTCATGTGCCGTGAGAACGCGCCCTTACACAGCTCATCCATAACTGTTTTTCATTCTGGGTCCCAAACACAAGACTCCTCTCTAAGATATCCATATGCCCTAACACAGCATGTGCACAGGAGTAAGACCTCTGTGTCTTGACTTTTACATTTAGCATCATATGTGAGTACACTCCAAATTATTATTTGTGCCCATAACATGCATATTCCATAAATTACCCAATGAATACATAAATGTCCACTCCTTTCAATAATATATCAGGTAAAATAAAAATAAATTCACTGCCGAATAAAGCTATCAGCTCAAATCCTCCATAAATATTATCTTACAACCAATAATCTGTCAATCTCCTTGTCCCCCAGGATCCTCAGCCTCTGTAATCACTGTAAATGTATTTTATTCTAATTATATCATGTAAGATTCTATCAGGTGCTGTTTGCAGCTTATATGTAGTGTTTTTATTTCAAATAATCAGCATTTCATCTCTGATTAGGGTCACTTCATTATTCCCAATGTCTAATTATGCTTATCAATTACAGTAATTTATTTTGATAGCACATTGCAGGTAACCCGGCAGTCATCTCCTTAATTACCTGCTATAGGAAAATACATGTATCTGTGTGTGTGACGGTAGCTGTGTGAGCGTCGTATTTTATTTTCCCGTACTTTCCGAAATATTTGGCTTCCTTGCACAAATGCCCTATCAGACACCCCCAGTTCATAACTGTAGCAGAGTCCTCTCCATGCTGAGTATTGATCCAGCTGAACGCACTTGCACAGTTCAACACTACTCTGAAAGGTATGTTTAATTTCTCACTCTCTTGGGGGTATTTGATTCAAGGAGTGATTTCATGGAGCGTTGTGACTCAGAAAATGACTACTACTTATAACACTTTGGTTGTCATGCCGAATTTCAATGACTATTGACTTCAAAACAAACACTTTGGCAGACAGAGGTGAGAGGAAACTTAGAATCTGAAGTGTATAGAGAAGCTGCGGAAAAAAAAGGAAAGTATATCTTAAGATAAATCGAAGCTGCAGTAAGGATCAATTGCAAGTAATATATTATGGATTTATTTACATTGCTGTTACTTAATCTAATGGCACTTTAGGAATAGATCTCTTCAGCACTCAGAAAATAATATTTTTCGAGTTCCCTGCTGTTTCTCTGCAGATTCCTCCACACACCCAGACACATAGTTACATCCTGCCTTATAACAGGATCACTGACACAAGCCAGGGTATCAATTCTAACTTATGTAATACAATTGTTATCATGCAATCATGCAATTTCAATATATAAAATAATATTAAAAGAGGAATGGTGGAGTTTTGCTTGAAATCCTGAAATTATACCAAATTAGATTACATGTCAGTGTTAAAGTTGCAAAATTGAAATTTGTGAATTTTTTGCATTTGAATTCTAATGATATGAATGGATGGTCTTCATAATGAAGACACACGGTACATTGCTAAGCAGTAGATTTAGTGTGTATTAAGGATTTCGGTCAGTTCATAGATGTGTTTAGTTGATTCACACAGTGTGAATTCATAATTCACAGAATCTTGGGTAAAAAGGCAATATATCATAATATGGGAATATACCTCTTAGATCAACATTATATAATAATACACAGTTTTGCTTAATGATTGGTAAACCTTCTAACTAGTGTTGAGCGATTATTATCGACAAAGTTGAAATCGGCACAGTTTTTATGGTGATCGAATTTTTTAGATCATGCGATAATTTAGGTTAAAATCTGTGCATCATCTATTAAGATCGCGCCTTTTTCGGCGCTTCCTGTAATTTTGGCGGCCAGCAAATCAGATTACAGAATAGAGCAGGGTGAGATGTGTGTGCGACGTCATGACTGGGATGTGTATGGTTGCGATTGGCTGGAAAAAATCACATGACCTCATTTTACATAAACAGCGTTTCCTTTCAGCCTCAGTGTCTCTCAGCGTCTCAGAGCAGAAGGACGTGCGCTCTGCTTGTGTCCAAACAGCTCAGCAAAAATTATTATATTTCTTCACAGAGAAACCTCTACTATTAGCTGTGATCCTTACAATTAGTTAGATTAGAGATTGGAAGATTTTATATAGTTAGGTAAGAATTTTAAAGGAGCATCTACGCTGTAAAGTCACGGGGGCAGCGGAGGGGGGGCCCCCGTGGGCGAACACAAAACAAGCTCTATAAAGAATACTGGATAAAGTTCCCCAAAGGGACTTAGTGTAACATTGCAATAGCTTTATTATTAACAGTTTTCTATTGAAATATTTCCGGGATATTGGGCGGGGCCTGAACTTATAGGATACACATCTTTTCTAGTAACTGCAGGTCTCTTCGTTAGGGGGCAAAACTCCACTTTATTATCAGTATACATTTCAGATAGGTGTTTCATTTTCAATTTGCCCATTCCACCTTTGTTGATATATCCACCTTGTACTTAAATTAGAATCCAGCAAGTCAGCACAGGTTGATATGGTGCCAAAAATACCTTGTAATATCTGAATAAATTCAGTTTACGTTTTTTTGATTTTGGGTGCACTAAAAGCTTTGTTCATTGAGGCACCTTGCACTTAAATGTGAATACTGCAATTTTTTAGTCACCACGGGTGAATTGATAGGTGCCAAAAAATACCTTTTATTATCCAAAATACATTTCAGATACGTGTTTTTTCACTTTGGCGCAGGCCAGCTTTGTTGATAGATCTACTTTGCAGTTAAATTTGAATAAAGCAATTTTGTATTTCACCACAGGTGAATTGATGGGTGCCAAAAATACCTTTTATTATCCAAAATACATTACAGATACGTGTTTTTTTGACTTTGGTGCACTACAGCTTTGTTCATTGAGGCACCTTGCACTTAAATGTGAATATTGCAATTTTTTAGTCACCACAGGTGAATTGATAGGTGCCAAAAAAATACCTTTTATTATCCAAATACATTACAGATATGTGTTTTTTTCATTTACCCCAGTCCATATTTGTTGATAGAGCCACCTTGCAGTTAAATTTGAATCCAGCAATTGTGTAGTTACCAACAGGTGAATTGATAGGTCCAAAAAATACCATTTATTATCCAAATACATTACAGATATGTTTTTTTTGCACTTTTGCGCAGTCCAGATTTGTTGATAGACCCACCTTGCAGTTAAATTTGAATCCAGCAATTGTGTAGTTACACAGGTGAATTGATAGGTGCCAAAAAATACCTTTTATTATCCGAATACATTTCAGATACGTGTTTTTTTCACTTTGGCGCGGGCCCAGCTTTGTTGACTTGATAGATCTACTTTGCAGTTAAAATTTGAATCCAGCAATTTTGTTTTGATTTGAGTGGATTTGAGAATAGCTGTGATTTGCCGTCTTTTAATAAGAACTTTCCAAAACTCTTCCATACTTCTCAAATTTGTATATTTCTGAACATGGAGCAAATTCAGGTGGTAAGCGAGCAAAGAGGGGGGTAGGACATGGGGGTAGAGGTAAGAGAAAAGGGTGCTCCTTCCAGTGCTGGCGACAACACGCATGCCAGCGGATCATCAGTTGCAGGACCGTCAGGCCTGTCATCGCTGGGTCAGGGCCCTGTGAATCTCAGTAACGAACCGCGTCCCCAAATTTCTGTCCTTCAGTTGGTTAATGCAACCTGCATCCACAGTCTTACCTCCTCGTCCTCCCAGCCCAACGCCACAAATGTCGTCATCAGCATCACCAAAATCCGTCCAACATGAAGCAGCCCAAATGTCAACTTCGTGTACCCACCACTGTGGATAATCCATTTTCTGAAGACCTTTTTGATGACAAAATGCGGTTTTGGGGTCAGAAGGAAATGTTAAAAGATCAAGAGGCCAAAGAGGATGATTTTTCTCTGCTCTGACGCCCAGTTACTGATGCCATCAGAGGAGGAGAAGGGACCGATCAATGGGAAAAAATCCCGGGCAGTCGGCAACCGCCTTGCAGTCCCTTTTGCTTTAGCCCGCAGCTCCTGGGATGCAGAAAGTCAGGACGACGAAGTCACCTGTGTTGATGATGATGATGACGACATTGCGGATCCAACGTGGTCTTTTCAGCAGAATTTTCTTGCGAGCGGCTTCATCACGGGACGAGGAGGAAGATGATGGGGTAGTGTCATACGGTTCCCCTCAAAAAAGGGAAGGGCAGTCGCAGAAGTCCGCTGATATGATTTCCGCCAGCCACGGTCAGCGCAAACCCCGGCTCCTCGCTTATCGCCATCAAAAGGTCCAGGACCTCTCAAGCCTGGGCCTTCTTTGACCAAGCCTCTGATTCACCCAGCGATGTCATAATGCCGCCTTTGCCGTAAACGCATAAGTAGAGGCAAGCCCTTTAGTGGTTAACCACCACCAACATGTCTAGTAACATGCAGCGAATGCATAGTTGAAATGGAGGCAACATTTGGGCCAAAAAGGCCAGACCAATGCCGGGCCTCCAACCACTTTTCACACCCTCTGTCTCCCACCTCCTCCACCACCACCAAGCGTTCCTCAGCTGCCCATTCTCTCAGAGTCTGATCAGGGATCAGCCTCCGCTTCAGCCTCCACCTCGCCCGAGTACCACCAGCACCACCAGAGACCCCATCCTACCCCTTCTCCTTCCACCAGTTTGACGACCTGCTCGCCGTACAGCGGCCAGTCTAGCAGCCAGCCTTCTGCCCTTCCAGGTTGGGAGCAGAAGAAAGACTTAAACCCAAACCATCCCAAAGCCAAAAGCCTGAATGTCGGCATTGCCAGGCTTTTGGCCTTGGAAATGTTGCCTTTCCGTCTGGTGTACACAGATGGGTTCCGTCATGTCATGGCCCTTGCCCTGCCCCCAATACCAGATGCCGAGCAGGCATTTCTTCCCAAAACCCGTCCCTGCCCTGGCCAGCCACGTGTCATCTAAAATTTCAAGCCCCGTTGTTTTGCATCTGTGGCCGGAAAAGTCCATTTTGACCACCGACACATGGACAAGTAAGCACGGTCAAGGCCACTATATCTCTGTGACAGCTCACTGGGTGAGCTGGTGGATGTCTCTGGGGTGACGGTGGGTCTCAGGGTCGGCGCACGCTTTTTCAAAACCGCAGGGATGGTGCAGGGTTTTTTTCCCCCAAGGTCCTCTGGTGGCATCACGTGCCCAGAGAAACCAGGGCCCTGTTGAAATTATCTGTCTTGGAGACCGTCCACAACACAGGTCAGGAGCTGTGGACGGCTCTCCGCAACAGACCCGAGCGCTGGCTGGGTGCCAAGAACCTTGTGCCAGCCCAAGGTGTGTGCGATAATGGGTGAAATCTGCTGCCGCCCTTAAATCGGTAGACTGGAGCACATCCCTTGCCTGGGACATGTCATGAACCTTGTCATCCAGAAATTTTTAAAGAGCTACCCGGCTGGACTGCCTGCTGAGGAAGGGCCCCGAAGTCTAAGTTCGCACTTCCGCCATTCCACCCTGCTTCGTCCCGCCTGGGTGCGTTGCAGCGTCAGCTCGGCCCCCCCCGTCAACCGTCTCATTGTTGACGTTGGCAACATGCTGGAATTCCACCCTCCTAATGCTCCAGCGTTGTGGCAGCAGCGCAATGCCATTACCAGTAAAGAAGTGACACATGGCCTGACAAGCACGGTGCGGACCTCGGGGTGTTAAGCCACCAAGAGTGGCGGCAGGGGAAAGAGCTCTGCACCATCCTTGCCAGTTTTTTAAGAAGCCACCAAAATGGGCAGTGCGGACAATGCCCTTGTCAGCAAAGAGCATTGTGGGATCTTAGTTCTGGAAAAGATCGTTGGACACTCTGAAACAACAGGTCCCGCCAGCGACGGAGGAGGAACGGACACAGATGCGGACCCCGGAGCCTTTCCTCCGTCAAATCCACAAGCCCGACAGTTTCACAATTTTATCGGGCTTCATTAGGCAGTGGTTCGGGGTCCAGAGCTAGTGCAAGGTGGCGCATCAGCTCTCCCGGGTGCATCATCTCAGGCAAGTCAGGGCTTGTGTTGAAGCTGTGCCGGAGGCAGCGGAGGAGGAGGTATTCCTAGAACACCGATGTTTACCGATTCCCTGCCTTGGAAAGAGGTTGGCGCGAATTTGAGGCGGAGGAGGAAGATGAGGAAGATCAGTTTGCTAGTGCCCCTCACCCAGAGGCTTGGGAAATCAAGGCTTCATCCCCTCACATGATGCTTGGATCTCCATTTCCTCCAACACATCCTAGCATTAAGGCCATCAAAATGAACAATATTCCTGGGGGACACCCTCCTGGATCCCCGGTACAAAACAAAACTCAGCACTTTTCCTTCCACCCCACACAAATAGAGAGTAAAATGCAGAAAAAAGAGACCTTGCTGATTGATCAACTGGAGACATCTGTTGCGTCTGCTTCACGTTCCCCAAATGTCACGGTGGAACAACATCACGACGTGACAGCAGTAAGTGCCAAGTAGGCGTAGCGGCAGCAGGCAAGGTGGCAGAAGCCTAATTGGGTGACCTCTGGCAATCTTTGTTACCACCTCACCAACGCATGCAATGCAGGGCACACATCCAACACACAGAGATCAGCTTAAGATCATGGTGCACGACTATCTGCGTCTCAACACCGATGTTTTTGTATGTGTTCCGGACCCAATAGACTTATGGGGATCCAAAATGGGGGAATGGCCCGAGCCCGGCTCGTCACGCCATAGAGGTGTTGTCCTGCCCAGCACCAGCGTCTTATCTTAGCGTACCTTCAGCACATCTGGAGGATTCATTAAAGGACAAACGCATCCGGCTTTACCCCCAGATAATGTGGATCGTTTTGACTTTCATCAAGATGAATCAGGGATGGATCTCTGATGATGTTGTGGCCCCAATTTCCGAGATACACCGATTAGTTCCGTTTTACTTCACATTCCTCTTCAAACAGAAATGGTCCTCTTGAAAAATGTTTTTTAAAATGATCATTTCTTACTGCAATTTTTATTCTCTTTTCCCAACATTTAATTTTGGGTGGTTTGCTGTGAGGAGACTGTAAAAAAAAGCAAGGTTTTATGACAACACCATATTCCATTTACCCCACTTTTTCTTAAAAAGTTTTCGCATTGTCAATGGTTTTGAGGTCATGTTTTCTGTGAGATACAGCTATAATTAAAGGTCCTTTGGAACAGAAATGTGGCTTTTAAAATGGGATTTCTCCCTCACAATTTTTAATAGTGGGTAAGAAGTCATATTTAATAATTTTTTGGGGTCATGTAAACTGTGAGATACAGCAATAATCATGGTCCTTTGGAACAGAACTGTGGCTTCTAAGTGGCATTTCTCCATCACAATTTTTAACATTGTCGGAGAAGTCATTTTTATAATTTTTTTGGTCATGCTGCTTTCCCAAATGCAGCAATACTACAGATCCTATTATAAACAAATGTTTTTTTCTAACAGACATTTGTTCTTCACAATTGTCCAAAGTTGCTCAAGGGGCATGCTTTGAATTTTGGGGGGCATTTTGCTTTGAAATGCAACTATACAACAGGTCCTATTATAAAAAAAAATTTTTTTTCTAACAGACATTTGTTCTTCACAATTGTCAAGAGTGCTCAAGGGTGATGGTGCTGTCAGAAACAGGAATAGGTAGGACACTGGGTTTAAAGACACATATTGCAAAATGACTTGTTTTTGCAAGATCTTTAACATAGCTAAACAATCCCATATTTAACAACCCATTAAAAAACAATTAAAAAAAGAGAAACAAAGACAAAGGTGGGATTCCATCCTATTTTAAAAATTGTTTTCCTAGAATTAAACTACTAAAAAAACTTGCATGTACAAAATAGCTGTAAAAAAAAATTCCTCTGAATTGTACAAGGGAGGTACAGGAAAACTTACCAGATGTAGGTTATTCAGAGGACATGGAGTATGGAGCACGGACAGAGAACAAAGTACAGAGACAATTTCCTCCAGCACGTTGAGTAAAATGAGAAAAAGAATACCAAGATAAAGGGCACCTGGGTGGAACAGGAGTGTTAACCACCAGTATTTCCAAGTAAAATACTTGCCCCTTGCCCCTCCGCACTCATACGGAGGGGCAAGCGCTACCCAGGTCTTGACTGTGTACTGAGGAAGGCTGGAGTCCTCACACTTCCGCTTCCGCACTCTGCTTCAGCACGACAGTTTTTCGTTGCTCCGCTCATCAGGGGATTTTAACCTGCGTGTTTAAAAGATGAAAAGACGCCAGCCTGGGCTCTCAAACCCCACCCACTGTAACTCCCGGGCCCTGGGTCATCTGTGGCACAGGACAGGTATAGTCAATGTCCATTCAACTAAAATGGTGGTGAAAGACTCCTTTTTCTGGCACTTTTTAATCTGGGGGGCAGACAGGTTTAATGGTCATACTGTGGCCCAGGACAGGGGCAGATATGTCCCCTTCAACTAAAATGGTGGTTGAAAGACTTCTTTTTCCGGCACTTTTTAATCTGGGGGTCAGACAGGTTTAATGTCATAAATGCGGTCCAGGACAGGTATATTTAATGTCCAGTTCAACTAAAATGGTGGTTGAAAGACTCCTTTTTTCCGGCACTTTTAATCTGTGGGTCAGACAGGTTTAAGGGTCATGCTGCGGTCCCAGGACAGGGTTGTCAATGTCCAGTTCACTAAAATGGTGGTTCAAAGACTACTTTCTTCCACCACTTTTTAATCTGTGGGTCATGCAGGTTTTTTAGGTCATGCTGCGTTCCAGGACAGGAATCAATGTCCCAGTTCAAGTAAAATGATGTTCAAATCATACTGCCTTCTGGCACTTTTTTATTTGTGGGTGATGCAGGTTTAAGGGTCAGGCTGTGGTACAAGACAGGGATAGTGAATGGTCTGTGAGTTTTTTTCTGTGGCTTTTATAGCCTAAGTGTTGTGCCTAAGATGTAGCACGTATCCATTTGACTGTTGTGGCTGTTAATTCCAGCTTCTCCAGCCCTGTTTGGGTGTAAGAATGAAGGTGTTGTTGCTCTCCCCATAGACTTTAATGGTCATCGCTCATAATCGACTGCTCACTATCGAAAAACCTTATCGATGGTGGCCGACTATCGACTATCGCCCGATGTCGATAGCCAACGTAATCGCTCAACACTACATCTAACAAAAATATTCCTATCCGGTGTTTATTATGTGTCAACTGTAATTTTTTTTGGGGGGGGGCAGGGATTCATTTATCACTTAATTTTTTGAAATATTGTGCTATTTTCTTAATTTATATTTACTTATTTATGCAATTTTTTAAATAGTAAAAAAACTTGCTATTAAAAAATCTGATGACGCTCCTATTGACTGCATTACATTATATGCCATTATTATAAGCCTATGTTTTAATTGTATAAATACAGTCTATGATATTTTCTTATTTAATTTTTTTTGTATGGTCTTCATTTACTTGCTCTAGTTTTGGGGAGAGATCACAATTTATAATGCTTTTATAAATTATTCCTTATAAGCTCCAGAGAAGATTTTTATTTTAAAAATTTTAAAATGTGTTGACGGCAAATTAACAGGCAAGCATATGTTTTATATATAATTCAGAAATAAAAATAGTGAATTTTTACTTTAAATTTAACAATCGCTATAGTTTATTTTTTATCTAAGTAGGTCCAAAATTCTATGCTTATACATTTTTAATATATATTTTGGGGTTCAAAAGCTCCAGATCTTGTGCGTTTCTTAACACAGCTACAGAGTGAAGTGATAATGTTCTGGCTGTCTGCATCCACTACTACTAATTGTGCAGGAGACAGCTGATAGAGGCCTCCATGATAGAGTTTTGTTCACTGAAAGATCATTATAGGAAACCTCCCTTAAGTGTGGAACAAATAGATAATAATAATATTATTGTTGTTGGATCAGACTTGGGTTGCCAACCTGGTTTTTTACTTTTTATTTAGAAAACTTATGCAAAAATCAGACACATTTTATGAACAATCATAATGAATAGTAAAGATTATAAACAACATACTGTATGTCTGGAGCACAAAATATCACAAGTACTGTCATCTGTAAAATGGTGATAATTACAATCACAATATCCTGCACAAGTTTCTGCAGCGTCAAAAAAAAAGTCACAGACAATATATTTTTTTAATGAATACTGGAAAAAAAAGTTCTCTATTTTCTGGGACTGTACAGGAATTTACTGATGGTTGGATCAGATATCACAGGGTTTGTTTATAGTCTGTCACCATAGGACAATATGTATGAACAAGGCGCATGGAGGCCATTTCTAAAAAACTTTAAAGCATTGTAGAATGCTCCAGAATGTATGAACCTGTTCTACTGAGTATCATACATCCAGGTGCATTGCAGGTGTAATCCTATCACTAAGGGCGACATGTATGAAAGGGTTTTTCACCCTTTTTCTGGTGTACAATGCACCTAACTGAGCCGGCTACGATGTCTAATGCGCCTAACATATGTGTTAGGCGCATTGTTCGTAAGACTCGAAACTTACGAATGTGCCTAACATGAGTGGGTGGGGATGTTCTGGGGGCATCACACCACATTCGTAATATTAGACACATATATATAAGTGCCAAAACAAAAGCAAAAAAGGACTTAATACCCATAATTATAAAATATAAATTTTTATTTTAATCTCTATAAAATTATAAACAATTACAAAACAATCAACATATAGGACAGACAGCTAATCAAGCCAATAGCAGGAGGACAATTTCATAAACTAATTTAATAATTTATCTTTCTGACACATATATAGATAAGTATCCCATTACTAAATAAAGTAATCAAGAGTAGAAATATCCAGCACAACATACAATCATTAGTCTAATGTATAACGAAGAGTTCAATTACCCATAACAATATATGCTGTGATGGCTTGTCCCTGCACCCCAATGCGCGTTTCACCTCTGCTTCATCAGGGGGCGTATCTTAACATCCAATTGACAATGCTTATATACCCACCCACCATGGGTCACATGACCCGATGTAATCAATAGAATATCCTCAATACAACAAACAAAGCAAATAATAAATGTTTAAAGAATGTATATCAATCAAAATAATCAATTTCGCACATAATACAACGGTGAAATTCAATTTTCATACCTAAAGAAATGCGCCGTCCTAATATTCAAGCTGCGCATGCGCGGCAAATTACCGCGATATCGAGGTTTCACTTCTATGCCCCACTTCCGGCAGAATCTTCATAATGCGACAAAAACCTCGCGCACATTATTGCACATATACCGGACCAATACAGATCTAAACATACAGCGAAATCAACGCTGAATCAATGAATAATATGTGCCAGCAAACAAATGAGTAAGTGAATGAAAGTGATGGTGAAAATAAGAAATGGGTGCAAAGTGAGGAATAGAAATGAGTGATAGAACGTAGCGAGTGATAAAAAGCCAGTAGGTAGTGAAAGTGACTGATGTGTATTAAATAATTTGCTGAGCATAAGATTCATATATGAATGTGGTCCGGCAAAACTAGGCGCATTACTGTTCGGACAGGCAGACCTATGTCAATGTGGTCTGCCTGAGTCTGAAGAGTCGAGGTGGATAGATTTGCTGTAAGGAGCAAAAATGTCTAATATTTCTCAACTTATACCAGTACATTAATAAAAAGTAATTTATCATAATTATCAAACTGTATAAAATTTAATTATTTAAATTTAATGAAAAATGTGATCAATATAAAATTAATATAAAAATATATAATGTCCCCAAAATATAGAAATATCTCTCATAAAATGTATTTAAAATTCATAGAATCTTAAACTAGTTTTACATTAAAAAACCCACTGATTATATTGTTCAGATTTTTATATTTTAAATGTTTACTACATTAAATTTGAAATTAATTTTTGCAGCTCTCACCCTTTATCCTACATACAGCAAGAGCCAGCACAGCACAGGTATTGCTGGGATCTGTGGTCCTCCAAGCAGGATCAGTACCATGGTTTCTATTCACTGACATGCTATTCTAATAACTATCTATAGCCTTTATACATGTTTGGTGCATTACTTATGCGCCTAAGTTCCATAATGCGGCAAACACATAGGCGAGGCGCGTCGAACTTTACACCATTTATGAACGCACAAAAAACACTTTCATACATTCAGGCACATTTTACACTGAAATCGAGACTCGACAATTCACTTCGACATGCCCTCCTTCATACATGTCGTCCTTATTAAGTCTATTTGTATCACATAATAAAAAAGTATAAACACTCCACAGAATTCCTGACAGCTCGGGCCATGCTTACTGATATATAAAATAGCATGTCAGTGAATAGAAACTACCATTGTTTCTATTCACTGACATGCTATATTCTAAAACCCTTTCTTTTATTTGTAACCTGCTGTGATGTGTTTATAATCACTGATAATACTATAATAACAGAATTAATGGTAGAAGCTGTATTGGTTTAATTCATTTATGTTATTTAATATTAATATTAAATTCTAGAATTTTATTTACATTTTATAGGATATTTTGGGATATTATCATTTAATATTTATTTTATATTATTGAATTTTATATAGTTTGATAATAATTATAAATTTGTATTGTTTTAGTGGTATAAGTTAAGAAATATATATATTTTTCTTGCCCTAATGGCAAATCCAGTTCCGCTATGACAACTCAGGCTCAGGCAGACCACTTTTAACTTGGTATGGCTAGTCTAACAGTAATGCGCCTAGTTTTGGCATCAAACATTCATAAATCTGTAGAACTGTATGGTTGTGGTGCGACACGCCCCCACACCATGGGCGCATTACAAAGTGGCGCGGCCGCCGCAAAATACGTCTACTTTTGGAGTGCGCCTGCTCATACATCCAGAGAACAGGGCTGCGACAGTTTTCGGGCTTAAAGCCCCATACATACATGTCGCCCATAATGTCCGCATAATCGATGTCAACACAAAACAGAGCTTTGCACATAAGAATATCTGCAGAGTTTATTTTTTTATCCAGGATGCATTAGAACAACAAAATAATTGGTTGTGGCAGGGAATATAACCTTTTTATTTAATTAGCCATGGCATCAGACTATAACAACCTACTTCATTCTGTTCTAGATAAGTTGCTGACCCTTTAGAATATATCCCTTTAGACTCTGATTTTATTATTTTATGTTCGTATTTTGTAGATACATCCGAATTGGGGATAAAGAATGTAAGTTCCATCCAAAATTCAGACTTATTCTTCATACAAAGCTTGCAAATCCCCATTACAAACCAGAAATACAAGCCCAGACAACACTAATCAACTTCACTGTAACAAGAGATGGCTTAGAAGACCAGCTCCTGGCAAATGTGGTGAATCTGGAGAGACCTGACTTGGAACATTTCAAGGTATTGGTTTTCACTAATTGACAGTCATATGTTTCTTCCCAATATCTTCTTACTAAAATAAAAATTCTTTATGCCTTCACCACTTTTTCATTCTCTTTGTTTAACTTTTTTTTTATCTTTTAGTCTATTTAGGTATAAGTTCAATTTTTACCATTTAATGTACCCTATAAATTAATAGGATTTTTTTTAAAAAAGTTTAGGTGGGTGGAAGGAGAGAAAAAGCAAATTTCACAATTTTGTTTTTTTTTCACTTTGTGGCTCACTTTATTCTAATTTTCTGTGAGAAAAAGCAACCAGCAAAAGCAATTCTGGCATTGGATATTGTTTAGCATTCACAGTGGGGGATGAATAACATGATGTTTTATTAGTTCAGAGTTTTATTGACGTGACGATACAAATTAAGTTTGTTTTTTATTGTTTCAATTTTATTTACTTGATAAATATGAAAGGGGGTGATTTACCTTGTAAGTCTTTTTAGTCTTTTGTATATTTTTAAAGCCTTATTAAACTTTTTTTTATCCCAGGATGGGATTTCAACAGATTATCACTTTGTTCCCTGTACAATACACTGCAATACTTCTGTATTGCTGTGCATTGTGCTTTTACAGCCAAGTTATTGCTGATCCTGCAGGTGGGTAGTATTTGTATAACACAAATAGCACCCGCTGAATATGGAGCGGGGTCAGCTCCTGAGCCTGCGCCATATTGTCCCTGCACACATATACTGTACATGTATGGCAGGTGTTGCTAGGGGGTTTAAGAACACAGCAAACTTCTTATTTTAGTACATTTCTCTGGTGTGTCAATGTGGGTCACTATTTATTACATTTAGTGCTCAAGTCATGTACTAAGGACCTCTTTAGTATTGTAAAGGTCATTAACTCAAGCTATCCAAATACATGAAATATTTATCTGCAGACCACTTGCAGATCCAGCACAATGTGGTCAAATCTACTGATAATCAAATGTCTGCAGTAATTATGCATAGATGTTTAACCGCAAATGTTACTAAAATTAATGGGATCTGCCAATGATCTGCAGATAAATATCTTCACATGTCTGTTTAGATGAATAAAATAATTGAATCAGGGAACAAGGGACAGAAGTAACATTACTTAAAGGGGTTTTCTCACTACAATGATTAACATCATGCAGGGATGGGTAATTACTGAAGACTGATTCTAAATACATTAGTCTCTTGATTTAACTTTAGTCAGGAGATAAGAGAGCTTTTATTTGCTCTGCGTACACACTAGTTTCTATGGTTACCTGACCATAACTCTGCTATCTGATCTGAATGAAGATGAACAGCATACTATTTGGTAGAGCAAATTTTTTAAGACCTAAAGGGACTTAGGTCTAGTATAGAAGGATCTGACCCAAACTGAAGGGTCAGTAATATGAAGAAATTCAGGTAGCTGGTTCTTATGCCACAAAGGAGAGTGAGGGCAGAAGGGGGTACGTTAGCGGTCGATCGCCTGATGTTTTCACGTCCACTCTTTGTATGTCAGGAATAGGATACCATGCAAAATAAGTATCCTGATGAGTAACAGAGCAGAGACATGTAGGACAATGTAGTCTTATTTCCATTACATATACTTTATTTGCCAAATATGTATACTGTCTTTACCAGACATAATTGTGTAGTTTACCACATTCATGTGGCTGGTACCGAAAAAGTGTCCATTCGGAAAATGGAGCAAACATAGTGCAAATTGTTTGCTCCAGTGTTCTTTGTAGCTCTGTTGGAGTATATATTGGGATTCCATTTATTCACAGTATCCCAATGGATACCATAAACGCAAGCAAAAACACAAGGTGAATCAGTCAGGAACAGCCATCCCACTGTTGTCCCAGGGAATTTGCATGAAATGCCAATGCAAATAAGATCTTCCTTCTTGCCACATAAGATCTAATGGGCACTGGTGGGTGATATACAGTATTTTAGGAAAGAATATCATTTTGACACGATTAATATGGCCTATAACTAATATGGGTAACCGTGCCTGGCTACCTATATCCTTTGAATGGCAAAGTGTCTTCATGCCATGTTTCTAGTGGACAGAGTCAACAAAAATAATTGATCTTAAAACCTGAAATTCCTTTGAATTGTTCTATCAAAGATAAAGATTTTTGTAGGGGAAGGGATCAGATAAGTAGCACAGTATCAAAATCAAGATAAAGGTCCCCCCACCCAAACCTTTTTTTTTTATTTCAGACAACCCCATTACCGGGGTTTTGCCACGTTTTAAAATTTGACAGGGGATCCCCCCCCAAAAGGGGGTTAATTTTTAATCATTTTTCCCTAAAAAATATGTGATTAAAAAAAAAATTTTGAAAGCCTGAGAGAACTACGGGCTGCCTTTCCTCCCCTTTTAGTTACTTAAAAGCTTGTTCCCATTAAATGACCTGACAAAAACTCGGGACGGGTTTCGCAAGAACACTTTTTAAACTGATAAAAGGGGCTGAAGAAGCTTTAAAGGGCCCACCGGGTAAAATAGGGCTGTGTTTTGTAAACAGAACCCACAAGTTGTAGTGTGTTTAATCTTTTTAGATCCCTGCTTTACCCTAATGAAAGAGAACTTTAAAAGCTTTCAAGCTGCGGGAGAAAAGGTGTTGTCTTTTGTAAACAGAATCCACTAGTTTAATTGATTATTGAGTAAACCCTTTTCCACACAAATCCCTTTATGCCCCGGCTCAGTCTCGGCTGTGTCCCCTCTCTCTCACTCAAAATGGCTTTTTTACTTTTTGCTTCTTGGGCAGATAAGGCACGTCCTGGCAAAACCCCTTTAAGTGCTTGAACATTTTTAAAGAAACAAAAAACATAAAAAACCCAAATTTCAAATTTTAAAGTCACCTTTTTTTGGGACAGCACGCTGGTTCAAAAATTTTGAAATTTTTCATATAGTTTCCCTTATAGCCATTTTTTAATAGGGATTAAGTTTTAGGGGGTTAAAAGAAATGAAAAATTAAACATTTTTAAACCCTTTTGCAACAAAAAATTTTGTACATTAAGTTTTAAATTTTGTATTATATTGTATCGAATATATAGCTTTAAAATATAATGCTTAAAAAAACCCAGCAATAACAAAGAGTCCATTTTAAGTTCTTTGTCTGAGTAAATGGAATGAATAAGGAATAGAATGGTCATTTTAATGTACCTGATAAAGCTCCAAATTATACTCCTTTTCCTTTCTGGATATTAGTCTGCCTTAGCGCAAAAAAACTTTTGTAGAAGGTTGAAAAAAAATCAAAAAAATTTAAAAGGGAAACAAAGTGTATTCCCATTGTTAGCATCGTTAGAATTACAGGTCTAAAACTTACCATTTTCTTTTCAGTCGGAGCTCACAAAGCAACAGAATTATTTTAAAATTGAGTTGAAAATGCTTGAGGATGAATTACTGACACGCCTATCAGCAGCAGAAAGTAATTTCCTGGGGGACACACCCCTTGGGGGGAAAAAACTGAAACAAAAAAAAACACAGGGCCCCCGGAAAAAAAAAAAAAAATTAATAACTGAAGCTTTAAATAAAGAGCGGGAAACTTTTTCAAATCTACAATAAGATGTCACCGAGAAAACGAGATGATTATATTTTTCTGGTTAAAGCTAATTGCTAGTCATCCCTGACCTCCTGAACCTTTCTTATTTTTATAGTCCTATCTCTGAGTAACAATCTATTTTGCTCATTTGGGTGATATCAATACATAGAGTATTTTACAAAAGGGGGGGAAATTTAAATTAATGGGGCTGCACAAATTTTACTGGTGTGTTTGGGCCCAAAAAAACCCTGTCCGTACCCTTTTTAAACAATGTATGAACAAACCCCAAACCCAAAAAATCTGGTCCAAAATTTGTCAGACCCAACATTTTTGAATGTGCCAATTCGACCGGGGCGTGCCCCGCCAGATTGGTACGACGTGGCACATTTATGAATGTGTCACAACAAAATGTAGCGCAAAACAGTGGTACCAATCCATGCCATTTTTATAGTGCCGAGGCCAAGACAAATTTTGGCGTATTGATGTATCTAGCAATGGCCCAAATTTTATAAAGTGCTGGGGGAAAATTTTCAAAACTACTAACGAATGCTAGACTAGCTTACTGAGAAGTACAACTGTTGAGGCGGCGCCACTTTTCATACATATCACCTAAAGTTCTTACTACAATATTTTTTTTTTTTATTTGGGAAAACTTGGGTATTTGGGAAAATTTTTCCGCAATTGGGTTTTGACGAAAAGAAAACAAATTTTTAGCCCCGCAATTTCCACCTTTTCCCTTTCCTTTTTCCAAAAACAAAAAATAATTATTTCCCATGATTTTTAGCCCAAAGGGCTATAAAAACAATTGCAAACTTGGGTGTTAATTTTGGTTTGTTGTCCCGTCATTTCCCAAAGGGCTGGGGGCCGTTACCCAAAGGGTTTTAAAACTTTGGGTTTAAAAGGGGTTGTCTTTAACCCCAGGCAACCCTAAACCAGTAACCCCCCCCTCATATAACCTGCAGCTGAAATTTTTTTTTAGAAAAAAATGGCCCGGGGTTTGGGGTATTGTCGGGGTTCAGGGGGAAGGGGCAAGCATCTCCATTTACCACAATAAGTTATGTGGACATGGGTTGTTCAGATAGTGTTAGGCAAATGCTAAAACATAAACTTACAAAGACTTGGTAAAAAGTTCAAGGCTTGGCCCCAAAATGTGTACCGATTCTTCTTGGGGCCTCCGTTTTTTCCCGAGCTTTTTTTTTTCCATTCAAGGGTTTTTAATAAAACCCTATAGAAACCTGACAAAAACCCCATTAAAAGTCAAAAGATCTGTTGGGGGGGCCCTTGGGGGTCCATCAAGAAAAAAAAATTTCCGGCACCATTTGTATTTTCGTTTTTCTGTTTCTATCAACAGTGCAGATATAAAGAAGGCCTAAAAAAATAACCCAACAGTTTAGAAAAATTTTTGGGGGCCTTGGGGCTTTAATTTAACCCCAAAAATTTTTCCCAAAATTTGGGCTTTTTTTTTTCTCCTTTTTTTTATTGAAATTTTTTAAAAAATAAAATTTCCCCAAACCCGGAAAAACCTGAATAAAAAGAATTCCTTCCCAATTCCTCGGGCAAAAAAACTGCCGAAACACGGTTTTTTTTTTCCCGAATCATGGAAAAGGGCCCATTCCTTGGTTTTTTTTTTCTACGGGGTTCCCATTAAAAATTGAATTGTTTTTTTAAGACTTTAAAAAAAAATAAAAGTGCTTTTGGGGTTTTTTAAAAGCAACCCCTGTTTTTACAATACGCCGACACCCGGGGGGGCCCCCCCCCCAAAAAAAAAACGCCTTTGGTTAAACCAACAGGGCGTTTTTTCAAAATTGTAGTTTAAAGGGGGTTTCCCCCCAAAAATGATTTTGGCGCCTTTAAAATCCCCCCCCTACAAAATAGTTTTTTTAAAACTATTTTTGTGTAGACCCCTAGCCTTACTGTTTGCTTTTAAAAACAAAAGGTGGGCATTCCCGGGCCTTTCTTTAAACTGTAAATAAAGTTAAGGATTTTTATCATTAATTGTCCGTTTTTTCATAATTTAAACCCCCGGAACCTGAATAAAAAACAAAAGGGGTTTTTTATAATTTTTTTTTTTTTCAACTTTTTTTGAAAATAAAAAATTTTTGGCCCCCCTTTCCCCCTTAAAACCGAAACCTTTTTCCCCCCTTTTTCCCACACACAAAAAATAAATTTTTATCAAGCCCCAAAACCCCACAAAAAATCCTTAAATTTTTGGACCTCCAAATTCAACAAATTTTAATCAAAGAACTAAAAAACCGGGGAAAAATAACCCCAAAAAAACAAAAAATTCCCCCCAAAAAATTTTATCAAAAATTTTGGGCCCCCTCCCCCTTCCCCCCCCCCCCCATGAAAAACAAACCTTTCCCCCCAAAATATGAAAACCCCCCACGAAAACCGTTCCCAAAAATTTTTGTTAAAAGCCAAAAAAAATTATTTAAAACCCCCAAAAAAAAAACCCCCCCTTTTAAAAACCTTAAGAAATGTCGCCCACTTGTTTGCCAAGTTTAAAATTTCTTTTTGAAAAACAGACTAAACCCCAAAGATTATTTACCCCTGAAATCCCAATTTATTTTTTTAAAAAAAAAAAATTTAAAAATTTTTTCTTTTATTTTTGGGCGGACACCCCCCCCAAATGTTTGAAAACAAATTTTTTAAAATTTTGGATTTTTCACCCCATGTTTACCCAAAATAAAGGTAAAACCCCCAAAGAAAATTTCTGTTTAAATTTGCCATTTTTTGAGAACAACAGAATTTGAACTCCTTCTTGTATAACAAGTTTCCTAATTTAAACCCACCAATTTTGTTTTTTCTGCTCTCATTGCCCAGCAGCCCGTCCGAACCTTGGGAAAAACACCCCTTTGTGATTTTTTTCAGAATTTCAGGGGCTTGTTTTTTGTTACTGAAAAACTATAACACTTGAAGTCTGTACCGTGCACTACCCCGGTTTTTCAAACCTCCCCCTCATGTTTACAAAATTTTAAAAGGGTCTAAATAAAAATCCGAGCCAACCTGCTGTAGACCCCCCCACAGCCTGAACCCAAAAAGTATCTGAAAACTGCTTTTTTGGGTCGGAAACACATGGGAGACCCAAAACACCTTCGCCAAAAAAAATTTCTCACCAAACATTTTAAAAAAACCCAACTGATAAATCCTGGCCCCTTGTACCAAAAACATTTTTTCTCTTTTTTTGTTTTAAATTTTTAACTGCCCCCCAATTCTATAATTTATTTGACTATTCTCTTTAGATCTGGGGAAAGTCAAAGGTATAAAATTTTCCCACCTTTTGGAAAAGATTTTTTTCCCCCCCAAAAATGGGTTAATTGTGGGGGTTTTTTGGGTTTCCCCAAAATAAACCTAACGCAATGGACAATTAAATCAGTCTTTATAGTCTTGTTTAAAAGCAAATTCTAAACTGGGTTTTGCACCCCCGAAGGGGAGTTCTTCTTGTGGAGTGCCGTCTCTTCACTACAAAGTATTTTACTGTTTTCTTTTAAAAAAAAACACACGCTGCAGCTGAGATTAATGCACGGGCACATCCATTTATTTATTTCACCCATCTATAATTAACATGGGGAAAAAAGTGAAGTTAATAGAGGAACTTGACCACTACCCTCAATCAACAGCTGCAATTGTGACATCCCATTCAGAAAAAGACAGTAAATGGAAGACTGGAGAGACCCAGTCCTGGAGCAGAGGGAAAGGGAGTATGGCAATTTTTTTCCCAATTGGGCCCCAAATGGGGAAAACCCTTTTTAATTTTTTTTTTAAAAGAACGGCCAAAACCCTTTTAAAAAAAAATCTAATTTTTTATATGATCCCCCTTTTTTTACGCCCAAACTGGTAATTTGCATGTTAATAGATACCTTACAAAAACCTTTAAAAGTAGTAAGTTTGTTTTAAGTAAGCTTTTGGTATTGGAGCAAGTTCAAAATCAAAACCCAGTATGTTTAAAAGACCATTTAAACCCACCCGCCCCAAGGGGACAAGGCTTTAAAAAGTAAATTGTAAATTTCATTAGTTTTCCCTAACATACTCAACAGTAATCAATTCTTTAAATAAAAATTCTGATTTTGTTTAGCCTTATCATAACTTTCCTGCCTGAGCTTTGAATTAGTGTTGCATTCAGGCTCGGACTGGCCCACAGGGGAATAAGGGAAACCCCTGGTGGGCCCCCCAAGTCAGCCAAAACCTTGGGGTCTTTTTTTTTAAAAGGGAATTTCATCCCGGGAAAAGGCAAAAAACATAGAAAAGAGTCAAAAAAAACAAAAGACAAATTAGGAAACCCGTAAAGTCATTTATAGTAACTGGGAGGTTTTAGCCCCAAAAAAAAACCCAACCCGCGGTTGGGCCCCGAAAATGGTGGGCCTCTAAAAATCCCAAAACCCCCTGTGGGCCCTATGCACCCCAGTCCGACACTGGTTGCATTCTGCTATATATCACAGATCTGCAGAAGGCATTCTCTAAAAATGAGTCTACAAATGGGAAGCATGCCCATTTTAGTAAATTATTGTGTTCCCCTTGGAAAAAACAAACCTGGAGCCTCTTCTCTTCTATCTCTGTGTTGCGCTTTTATTTCCGCTTTTAAAATTTTTTTAAATGAATCTGCAGATGACTGTTCAAATCCGAGTCTGGCATTTTCCAATAATTTCTGACAGTCAGATGAAAGGACAAAACCCATCTGACAACTGGAAAGGTAAAAACCCATCTGACTGATTCATAAGTACATTTTTTTTAAAAAAAACCCGAGGAATAGATAAAAAACAGAGTTATAAAAATTCTCCAGAATTGTTTTTTCACCCAAGAACACAAGAGTATACACAACAACTGTCCCAAAGTCATACAACTTTATCAAATATAAAAGGAAGGCTAGAAATGCAATCTAGCAAAAAAAAAAAAAAAAATGAAGCAAATTTTTAATTTTTTTTTATTTATATGCAAGATTATATGTGCTTAAGAGAATTGTACACTCAAAGAGTTTTTAAAAACCCCTTTTCCCTCACTAAATTTAGCCAAAAAAATGACTCCATAACTCAAAACTATTACCATTTCTTACAAAGGTCTTTCCTGTACCAAATCTAATGCATTTGGGGAAAGGGGATAGTTTTACCAAATATTGGTGTGGTTTAAAGGCCCCCGTTTTACCCTGGGGGATGGGGGGCGGTTTTGGCCGCGGGGTTTCCCACGCGGGTTTCCCCCGGCCCAAACCGGGCTATTTATTAACCCTAGTTTTCCTGTGGGAAACCCGTTTAAAATTCACATGCTGCGGGGTTTTTCGGGTTTAAAACCCACGCGTGGGGGAGAACCCCCTCCTGTCAATTCCCTTTACAGGGAATTTCGTGTGCGGGGCCCGCCCGGGGCTGCCCGGGGGGGCGGCGGAGCGCGGTGCATGCTTTGGGGGGCGGCCCACCCGGGGCCTTTTGCCCCCTCTATTAATTTACATTTTTGGGGGGGAAAACCCCCCCCGAAGCGGGTCCCCAAACCACGCCCCACCCGTCCCGGGAAACCCCCCGGGGGTAAACTTTGGCCTTACCCCTTGCAAAACTGGTTTAAAACCCTTTAAGGGGACGGGGTCTTCACCAATTTTTCCAAAATCTAAAACTTTGGCACTGTTATTACTTTTCTTTATGGTAGGACTCGGTGGCTCAAACAGTTATTTCGCAAGAACATTTTTGCACTCAATATACAATGTGATGAACGAATGTAAAATGTTTTAAAGGAAAAATAAAAGCGAAAAATAACCCCGTGGTAAAAAAAACCCTTATTTTGGGGTTTAGAAATTTAGGTCCCGGATTTATTTTTACCCCAAAGTTGTTATTGCATCCCAATTTTGTTTTTTTAAAAGGAAAAATTTTTTAAAACATCAATAAAGAGATGCATAAAATTCCTTATCTCAGTGTGAATAATATTTTATTTTTCAAAAAAATCCCCCTTAAATCGGGAGGGGGGGGGGGGGTTTATAACCCTTGATCAAAATTTCCACTTTTTTTTTTGGAAGCAAAAAAGGATCGGTTGTGCTTAAATTATAATTACATTGAACATGAACATGTGCCAAAGCAAATGAGATGGGCCACAAATAAAATCTGAATAAAATCGTAGGAGTTGTTGTATTGGTAATAAAATTTTAGGTCTATATGATTAATTTAAAGCATAAAATAAAAAATATATAAATGTTGTGGGGGAATGACCCCTGTGGGCCCCCTGTTAAAACATTTTATGGTAATTCATGCTTTTAGGATCTCTCAGTGTCGGCTTAAAATGCCATTATACAACAAGAGGTTTTTGGGCCCCAAAAAAACCTTTTTAAACAATAAGTAAAACAATAATACATATTTCTTGGTTATTTAAAATGTAAACGGGATAACAAGCAAAATATTGTTTGTAATGAAAAAAATTTAAAATTTTTTAAACACGGGGGTTCCCCCTCCCCCGGGACAAGCAACCCCGTTCTTTACAAAAAATAAGTACCCCCCTCCATTTTTTTTAAATTTTCTATTTTATCTTTTCCCTTTGGGGCAGGGACTGAAGATATGACACTTTTATACAATGTAAAAAAGGCAGTGTAAAAGCTTGGGAACAATGAAAAAATTTTGGGGTACCCCCCAAAATAACTCCCAAAAACCACAGTCATCAATTCTAAAAACCCCTGGCCCAAAAAAAGTGAGTAACCCCCAATGAAAATGGATAAATTGTGCCCCAAAAGGGCAATATTTTTGTGGGGCCCCCACTATTTTCCAGCTTCGCCTAATTCTCTTGGGCATGGATTTTACTTTTGAGCTTCACAGGTTTTCCCGCCACGGAATCCTCTTCAATCTTCCCTGATGTATTTAGGAAGGGTTTGGGGGTTTGGAAAACCCCCACTGCTCCCCCTTTTTGGGATGGCCCCCCAATGCTCAATAGGGTTTAGGTTTTGGGGACATGCTTGGGCCCCAAACAGCACCCTTTTTTTCATATTTTTTAGCAAGGGAGTGGGCTTTTTAGAGGTGTGTTTGGGGTCGGTATCATGTTTGGTACCAAACCCGCAGCCCGTTTCCAAAGGGAAGAGATCATACTCGTTTCAATATATTCCCCAGTACATGGGTTTGGGATTCATGGTTTCCCTTTAAAAAAAACTGTAGCTCTCCACAGCCATCAGCACTCATGCAGCCCAAACCATGACACTCCCACTCCCATGCTTGACCATAGGCAAGACACACTTGCCTTTGTACTCCTCACCTGGTTGCCACCACACAAGCTTGACACCATCCGAGCCGAACAAGTTTAACTTTGTCTCATCAGACCACAGGACATGGTTCCACTAATCCATGTCCTTAATCCACTTGTCTTCAGCAAACTGTTTGCGGGCTTTCTTGTGCATCATCTTTAAAAGAGGCTTCCTTATGCGAGAACAGCCATGCAGAAAAATGTCATGCAGTGTGCAGCATATGGTCTGGGCACTGACAGGCTGACCCTCCCCTTTAACCTCTGCAGCAATGCTGGCAGCATTCATATATCTATTTTAAAAAGACAATCTCTGGATAGGACGCTGAACACGTGCACTCAACTTCTTTGGTCGATCATGATGAGGTTGTTCTGAGTGGAACCTGTCTTGTTAAACCGCTGTATGGTCTTGGTCACCATGCAGCAGCTCAGATTCAGGGTGTTGACAATCTTCTTATACCCTAAGCCATTTTTATGTAGAGCAACAATTAATTTCTTCAGATTCTAAGAGAGTTCTTTGTCATGAGGTGCCATGTTGAACTTCCAGTAAACAGTATGAGAGAGTGTGAGAGCGCTAACTCCAAATTGAACACACCCCATTAGCACATGAGACCTTGTAACACTAAATAATCACATGACACAGTGGAGGGAAAATTGCAAATTGGGCATAATTTGTTCATTTTCATTTAGGGATGTGTTCACTTTTGTTGCTAGAGGTATAGACACTGATGTTATTTTGAGGGTACACCAAATTTACACTGTTATTCAAGCTGTAAACTGCCTATTTTACATTGTATCAAAGTATCAGATCTTCAGGGTTGTCCCAACAAAAGATATAATAGAATATTTACATAAATGTAAGGGGTGTACTAACTTTTGTGAGATACTGTATATATAGCCTGTGTAACCTTGCCAGCTTTACAGTGTCCACCTCTGCCCAGTAAGGGCTTTAAAATAAGTAATATTTAGGATGGCGAGGGGGAAACCCCCCAGATCGGCACTGCTGGCACTAAGGGACACGGGTGGAACGCTAAGGAACACAGGTAGGGATTTCTACCAAATACTTTACACGGACGAGAATCTGAACGATGATCAGGTGAATAACTGGCTGCGAGGCATTCGTTGTCAGAAGCTGATCGCATTGACCTGGTGGCTCCTATTTCAAAGGAGGAGCTAGAGAGGACAATATCAGGGCTCAAGCCTGGCAAGGCACCAGGGCCAGATGGCTTCTGTAGTGAATTTTTCAAAATACTGAAGAGCCAGATTTCACAAACCTTAGTGGACCTATACAACGACTATCTCCAGGAAGTGCCAATCCCAGATACTTCCAACATTGCTCACATTTAAAGTGATCCCGAAGCAAGGAAGAGATCCCACATTAGCAGCCTCCTACAGGCATATTTCGCTGATCAATGTTGATTTAAAGTTATTAGCCAAAATATTAGCAGACAGACTAGCCAGAGTAATCCCTACACTTGTGGGTTCGCACCAGGTAGGGTTTGTGAGGGGACATGCAGCAGTAGCCAACATTAGAAGAGTGCTTTTGACCTTACAGACAGTTCAGGGGCGAGGGCATCGGCTTCCAAGAGCCGCCCTATTAACGGTGGATACGGAAAAAGCATTTGATTGTGTAGACTGGGGTTGGCTT
The DNA here is from genome assembly GCA_025379985.1 of Phyllomedusa bahiana. Lineage (NCBI taxonomy): Eukaryota > Metazoa > Chordata > Amphibia > Anura > Hylidae > Phyllomedusa > Phyllomedusa bahiana. The sequence continues at coordinate 57,700 of JAODAL010009909.1, forward strand.
AACCTGGTTCTTGACAAGATACAATTGTGGGGTCCCTTCATAACTTTTCTGACATCCCTATATTCGAATCCCCAGGCGAGAGTCTGCATCCCTGTTTTTTTGTCTCAACCATTCGCACTACAAAGGGGCACAAGGCAGGGATGCCCGCTCTCGACTTTACTTTTTTGATTTGGTGGTGGAACCATTTGCTCAATTCATTCTATCTTCACCAGTTTTTGAGGATATCCCGGTTGGAAAACAGGAATTAAAACTCTCTATGTTCGCCAATGATGTCATCTTTCATATGGCAAACCCAGAGAGAGATCTAGGAAAGTTATTCAAACATCTGCGTAAGTTCTCGTCGTATTCAGGGTTCAAAATAAATAAATCGAAATCAGAGAGATTATTCATCTCAGGAGGGGGAGGGGTATCAGGGGGGGGGGCTAACATAACAGAGAATGTAAAAGTGGCCCATGACCATATTACATATTTAGGAATCAAAATTGGACGTACCCGAGAATCAATATATCGTTTAAATTTTCCCCCGCAAATCCAGCGTATAACAAAAGACCTGGAAAGGTGGTCACGTTTACTGTTATCCCTTCTAGCTAGATGTCACCTTGTCCGCATGATGGGCTTCCCTAAATTACTATACCCGCTTCAAACCATCCCCCTTTTATTAAAGCACACTGATGTTAACAAACTGAATTCGTAATTCCTTTGTAAAATTTAACTGGTCTTCTAAAAAAAACAGAATCGCACTTTGTCAGATTATGCTGCCAAAAACTCAGGGAGAAGTGAACTTCCCGGATATACGCACATATAATTTGGCACGTCTCCTACGACACCACTTAGATTGGATCCGGGATACAGAGTTTTATTCCAATATGGCCCTAGAGGCTGAGGTCGCGGCTCCCTGGTCTCTGGCGGCGCTTCTGCATACTAAATTTGCTAAAATCCCACATCATATAAGGAGGAATATGGTGTTTAGAGACACAATAGCAACTTGGAAATCCAGCAGAAAACTTTGGAGATTACCTTGGACAGTTAGTAAATATATGCCAGTGTGGGGTCACCCAGAGTTCCCCCAGGGAATCGAGAATAACTACTTCAGAGTGTGGAAGGACAAGGGACTCCAGAATGTTAGACAGTTCTATGACCCATCTTCGGGAAAACTTCTTCCCTTTCAAAGGTTCAGAACTCTGCACGATATTCAAGCCACACATTTCCTAAGCTATGGGCAAATCTCCAGTTTCTTAAAATGTAGAGTACATCATACCAAAGAGATGCTCAGGGATAATGTCCTGGAAGGACAAGCTCCGGAGGCAAACACTCATTGTCAACCTTGTATAGAATCGTACGAGCGCCTATATCTGAAGCCATGGGGAACTCGCTATTCAAATCTTGGGGGAAAGTGTTTGACATTCCAGATATACAGACCATAATTCTTGATGGGTGGAATGAGATAAAACAAAATAATAATTTGTGAAAAATGGAAAGAAACCCAATTTCGATTCATCCATAAGGCGATATATGGGTTCGACATTCCTGCCAACCCATCAACCCTGGATAGATTGACAGCTTGCCCAAAATGCTCCGCTCAAGGAACAGATATGATACATGGCATGTGGCACTGCCTAGCTGCTCAAGATTTCTGGAAACAAGTATTGGGCTTGCTGGGTGGGACGGGAGAGGTCAACCTAGAGGTTAAAACAGAAGTGGTTCTGTTCCACAATATTCCCCAGTCAGGAGTAAACTCATGTTTTATACATTTTTTTTTGCTAGGATCTAAGAGATGTATTCTGGAAAAATGGCTTGATAGGGAAACACCCTCTCCGGCCATGTTGACCATATAAAGAATTATATGTATATGGAAAAACTTCTAAGAGAGCGCATGAAGGACACGCAGACTGGCAGATTTTTTGCAAAATGGCAAACATTCTTGACAAAATTTATGTCTAACTCGGAAATTCATCAGATAATGGAACCCTTTCTAACCTCCAGTTGGTACTTAATGGCTGAACTCTCAGGTACTCTGGGTGGACTCAGGGTTTCTGCTGGAACTCGTGCCCCAGCGGACACCTTAGTGTAGGATACGTAGAGATAACTAAAATATTTAGTCAGTAACTGACATGTGTAACTTTTTGCACTTTGCCAGCCACGTCTATATTCCCCCCTCCCTTCCCTTGGAATATAATTTATGATCAGATGTCCATTTACCTATTAAATAGCCCTAGTTGAGTAGTAACACCGGGTGGGGTTGACTTCTCTCCTTTTCTCTCCCATGCACGTACAATTTCTTGAAAACTTTTGGAAATTCTTAGTTTAGCAGTTAGTATGTTTTGTTTGTTTTAGCTATTGATCCTGCCTATGGATCAGACATAGAGGCAGTACGGGCTTGCAATACCCTCCCTCAAAACTTGGAGGGGTCTAGAACTCACAAAGGAACGATGTTTCCCCTTCCGCCTATGAATCACGGATTGTAACGCCGTAAGTCGGTCTAACGTCCTTAGTAAACTCTGTGGAGCAAATGGGGGGGGGGGGGGAACTTAAGAGATGTTTCTGAGGTTTTGCCAGCAGCGGAATGGAACCAGAGACTTTAAGCTACCTTGATTTTTACGCACTGACCACCTTAACGACATTTATCTAACTTGAAGATCCCTGGTCTAAGGGGGGTCCTGCTTCACGCCAGATAGAGATTCGATCCTGTCTTGAGGGCCTGATTGGGTCTTACCTAAGGCCAATGAGGCTAATAGGACACTTGGACAATTATCTTCAAGTTAGTTTTAGTCCTTTATTATCCAATGTATTGCTATGCGCATCAGATTACATGTTGCCGAAAGTGTTACATTTTAGTATCACAGTACTGCTGATATATCAAAACTATTTTTTAACTTAAAAAAATTAATAAAATTTTGTTTGAAAAAAAAAAAGAAAATATCCCCTTACTTTGTAGGGGGCCTTCATGGGTTTACACAGCCCTTTAGATCCCCCGTCACCCAATCATAGAGACTCTTGGCTGCTCTGTGATTGGCTGATCATATATGATTAGTATCATCAGCAAAACCCCCAATTCATAGAGCCCTAAAGAGCATGTTTAAAGATGGGATGATTTGGGGGTTTCAGAGATTTCCAGCTATGAACGGGGGAAAAAGGGGAAAAATAACCCCCAATTTGCATTCAATGCAAGTAGCAAACCGCTTTCACAGGAATTTACCCCTTTTCCCCTACTTTCGGGGGGCCTAGAATATAAGAGGTTATCTTTAACTGCTTCACTGCCTAGACTACCAGGGATGTTATCATTAACTATTTCACTGCTATAGACTATCAATGTTGCTAATGTTGCTAATAATCCCTTATATGTGATGTTAGTATTTATTTCTTTGCTGCTTTAGTTCCACCCAGTGATGTTATATTGGGGACCCTTCATTGCTTCGGGCCAAACCAGTGATGATATCATTAATTATTTCTCTCCTCTAGCCCAACAGGGATGTTATCTTTGTGCAATGTAGTGCCCTAGACCACCAGGAAAGTTACCTATACATCTTAAAGGGGAATTAAAGGGGTTTTCTCACCATGCAATTTCACAGAACCACAGCCAGTTTAAGACTTACACTTCATGATAAGGCTCTGGGTGGGTGATTGGCATATCAGCTCTGCTATTCCTTGCTATTCCTGCTACAGTGCCCTTAAGTGAAAGGATTTCCCAAAGTGTAGTACAAAAGGCTGCAGAGCTCTAAAGAGTGAAGGCTTGTCATTTAGTTAAGTAAACAAAGGGCGAAATGTCCTAATATGAAAGCGCCATTTTTGTTGGTGTATTTTGGGGAAAAAATACTCTTGATGTTATATTCTCGAATGTAAATGAATTCCCCTTAAAACAAACTAGGGGGGATTTAAACCGGCCCGACACAAAATTTTTAATGCCCCCTTTTAAAAGGCACATTAAATATAACGCTTATTGAGGTTCATTACATAAACTATCAATGATACGCTATGCGCCGCAATTGTGCAATGCACCTTTTTAGGCACATTAGGTGTACTATGCCAGGTATACCAGATGCCAGATTTTTAAAGTATGTTTCCTTTTATTTCGCAATATTTAATGATTAAATTTCACCGCGGGGAAACCAATTTTAAGGGTGTCCCCAAAGTCTTTTTTGCTAAAAGATAAGACTTGTCGGGAGGGGACTCCCCTATGGTCGAAATGACTGGCTGATGGAAATTTGAAAACAAAAAAGAGGATAGAGGAGGGAGGGGAAAGGGGAGGAGAGATGGTCGGGTTTAAATAGAAGGAAAACTAGTGTTTCTCTGAGACAAAATTTTCTTTACCTCCCCGAAAAAAGCAAAAACAAAAAAAAATGTATTTGGTAAAGTCTTTTATTTACCTTTTCCTTTAATTTTTTAAAAATAATCCTTGTAGTGAGGGAAACCCCCTTTTTAAAAATTTTCTGGCCAGAGCAGTAAAAGCCAAAAATAGTTTCAATGCATTTTTTTTTTTTTATAAAAGAAGAGTAGGTTGATGTTATAATGCTTTATTTTATGCACATGGGCCCCCAATTGTCTGTTTCTGCTTCTGGTTATTTTACCCCCATACTGTACCTGTGTGCCCATTCCAAGGATGACCAGTCACAGTCCCATTTCTTCGTGCAAAGACATTCAAGCTGTGCAATGTACGCTTATTGTGTCCCATATAAAAGAAATATAGTCTGTCCTATCCATATGTATACATATTCCCACTTGACTTTTATGTTACATGGACATGGACATGGTTACTATCTATACTAAGTACTGAAGCATTTCCTACTCAAATATATTTGCTCTGCTTAGTGACATTCAGTATGGCAATGATATTACAGCTGCCACAGCTTCCACAAAAATATGTTGTACTAAGCAGTCTTTACTAGAAAAGATCCATTTCGGCAATATTGTCTGATGTCAGGTGACCCCTTAGAAATAGTGTGGAAATGTTGGTGAATCAGGCCTTCATTAAGTTTTCATTTTAACATTTAGTAGCCTGCACAGAAAGTTACCTGCTGTTTATTATGCAGAGAGTCACTGTTTTCTGCTTGACCTTCACTTCCATAGACTGTTAATAGCCGCTGCACATTTATTTGCAGAGGTTGCCGAGCGATGAAGGAGGTAAATTAACACCATTTATACTGTTTCAGAATATTTTTGGAGTCAATTATGCACATTCCTATAGACTTATGAGCGTGAAATATGGTTTCTAATATTCATAACATTGCAATGAATATTTTTATCTGGCTTCCTGAACACACGTTAGTGTTTTGTACAGCATGGAACTAAATTCAAATACGTGCTCATCAAAGAAAATTATTATGGCTTGCGACAAACACACCCATTTCCAAATGGGATGGGGAGTGAGGTAAAAAGATTTTTTATTTTTTTTAACTCTTTGTATGCATCATGCTGTTCCATAATGGAATGATAATACTTTTTTTTACAGCTGGTAACACCTAACCCATCACTATGAAAATTTTTTTTAACCCCTTAAGCCGAACGCCTGAAAAGTAGTTAATGACCAGAACATTTTTTTAGTTTTGGCCTCCTTGGTTTAAAAAGTTGTAACTTTTTTATTTTTTCAATGACGCAGTTGGATGAGGCCTCGTTTTATTCGAAGACAAGTTGTAATTTATAAGGGAATAGTTTAAGTTCACTTATAAATAATTGCAGTATTTTTTTTTTTTTTTTTCAAAATTTTTTTTGTTTTTTTAATTTTTTTTTTTACACCATTCACATTTCACACTTAATAACTTGTTAGCTTAATTCTAAGGTTTTTACGGTCGTGTGGGGTACCAAATATGTGTAGGTTTGTTTGTGCGTGTAATTTATGTACAATTTTTTTTTTTTTTTAAAATTTATTTTTATTTTATTATTTTTTTTTATTTTTTTTACACTTTTTATGTTTTTTTTTGTACTTTTTTTTGACTCCCATGAAGGGAGAACGGGTTTAACATTTTTTTTTATTTTTTTTTTTTTACACTTAGTAATGTATTAGCATATTATATATGCTAATACTTTGCTAATCTGTGTCAGTCTGACACAGGCAGTGATTTAGGACAGCACACAGTGCATCCTAATTACTGGCTTCTTACACAGACAACTCTGGGGCCATGCTAGGTCCCCAGAGCTGACTGTGCAGCCGGTCCCTGGCTCTGTCGGGTGGGCTGGGCGTTCGATCACCCGACAGAGCAGGGGGATCACCTTTGATTGCGCTGCCCGGTAACGCACCGAGCAATCAAAGGGTTTTTAAAACATGGGTTGCGGAGGTTTCCTTTCCCCTCCCCTATGCCTGCAGGAGATGCTCTGGGATCGGGGCTGTGTAGTTCAGCCCCGATCCTAGCGTAGCTGTGGCGCCGGGCGCCGCAAACCCCGATGTCTGCAGCGACGTCAAAAAGACGTCGCTGCAGACGAACGACCCGCACCGGCCGCCGTCAAAAGACGGTGCGCGGTCGTTAAGGGGTTAATCTACCAGCAGCATGTTAAAGAGCTGGAGGAGCTGAGTAGATTGATATATAGTCTGGGATAAGATTATGTAATTTAGAACATTTTTGCTCATGTTGGGCTTAGAAGTCTAGTGAGTGGGCTCACTTAATGACTGACAGCTTTCGCTGTATGAGATACAGAGTTAGCTGTCAGTCACTTGTTAGGACCACCCACGGGACTCTTACAGTGGGGGGGGGGAAAAGTATTTAGTCAGCCACCAATTGTGCAAGTTCTCCCACTTAAGAAGATGAGAGAGGCCTGTAATTGACATGATAGGCCGACCTCAACTATGAGAGACAAAATGAGAAAACAAATCCAGAAAATCACATTGTCTGATTTGGAAAGAATTTATTTGCAAATTATGGCGGAAAATAAGTATTTAGTCACCTACAAACAAGCAAGATTTCTGGTCTCACAGACCTGTAAGTCTTTTCTTCTTTACACCCTTAACGACCCTTTGGGGTATCAGTACGTTCCCAGGGCCGCTAAGGGGCTTTGCAGGGGGATCGCTCCGCGAACCCCCCCGCACAGCCCCCGGGTGTTAGCGGCAAATCGCCGCTAAAACCCGGCAGTAACAGCGCCGGCGGGTGGCTCCCCCCCGCCCCGGCGCTGTTTTTCCCTCAGGCGCCGCAGCAAAGGGTGGCCGCGGGGTCTAAATTAAGGCCCACGGTCCGCGCACCGATCCTTGGGTGATCGGCATCAGGCAGCATGCTGCGCGTTTTCCGGGTCACGGGCATAGTGGGGGGGAGCCCTGTGAAGGCTCCGTCACTTACCCCGGCCGGTTTTCCCACTTTCCCTCGAGGAGGAAGTGGGGGAAAAAGCCTCTTTGTACACCCTAATGCTTGCCTATGCAAGCTTAGGTTGTATTAAACGGTCACCTAGTGGTCAAATACCCCTAGGTGGCCTCAATGTTACGTAAAAAAAAAAAATAATAAAATTTTAAAGTACAAAAAAAAAAATATTAAAAATTCAAATACCCCCTTTCCCATTTTTTCAAATAAAATAATCAAAATAATAAAAAAGTTACACTATTTGGTATCGCCGCGTGCAAAAAAAGTCCGATCCATAAAAATATAACATATTTATCCCGTACGTGAACACCTAGAAGAAAAAAAATTCCAAACGCCAAAATTTCGTTTTTTGGTCATTTTACGTCACTCAAAAAATGGAACAAAAATTATCAAAAAAGTCGCATGCATTCCAAACTGCTAGCGATAAAAAGTACACTTCAGCCCGCAAAAAATGCCCTCTCACTGACATCCGTAGCTGTTAGTACAAAAAAGTTATCGGTCGCACAAAATGGCGCCGTGGCGCAAATTTCAAAAATAGAAGATGTTTGGAATTTTTTTACGGTACCAAAACATAACGGAAGCCCTACATGTTTGGTATTTCCGGATGCGTAACAACCTGTAGAATACAGATAACACATTATATTTACCGAAGATTGAACGCCGTAAAAGCAAAACCCCCACAAACAAGGCGAAAATAAAAAATTTTCACAATTTGTCCCACTTGGAATTTTTTTGCGGTTTCCCAGTATATTCTATAGTATAGTGAATAAAACCATTAGAAAGTACATCTTGTCCCGCAAAATAAAAGCCCCATGTGTCTATGTAGGTGGAAAAATAAAGAAGTTATGGCTTTCAGAAGGCGAGGAGGGAAAAATGAACGTGTCACCAAAAAAAAAACGCCTGGTCCTTAAGGGGTTAAGAGGCTCCTCTGTCCTCCACTCATTACCTGTAGTAATGGCCCCTGTTTGAACTTGTTATCGGTATAAAAGACACCTGTCCACAACTTCAAACAGTCACACTCCAAACTCCACTATGGTGAAGACCAAAGCACTGTCAAAGGACACCAGAAAAAAAAATCGTAGCCCTGCAAGAGGCTGGGAAGACTGAATCTGCAATAGGCAAGCAGCGTGGTGTGAAGAAATCAACTGTGGGGGCAATAATTAGAAAATGGAAGACATACAAGACCACTGAATTGTTTCTAACAAAACTATTTATCAATCTGCTTCGCTCATCCTGCTCTACAACATGACACTTTCAACATGACAGGTTCCCTTTGAACTCATCATATTATGTAAAGGTTAGTTTTTAAATAGTTGTGCTAGTAAAATTGCGCATACAATAAAACCTTGGGGACCAATCGATTTTTTTCTAGCAGCCTTTAGTGCGTTATCCCATGAAGACAACCCCTGTTGATTAGAAGATATGGATGTCAAAGAGAAGGTTCCCTATTTGTCAATCTGCCTCCATTAGCCAGAATGAGAGCTACTCTCTAATAGAGCTCAAACCATCCATGTATAGTAATGCATGGATGACTTAACCCATTTAAAATATTAGCCTAGTAGTAGGATGTCCTGTGATCAGTTTATCATAAGTTTACCCTCAAAGCAAAGAAATTCTTTAAGATATAAACCAGACAATAAAGTAAATGTTGACGCTGTTGTTATATTCTAAGTTCTCCACCATAAGATTACCAACAAAAGACATTTTTATTATCTAGCTTTATATTGTCTCTATTTTCCAAATTATTTAAAATAACTACGTTCAATAAAGGAAAACAATATGGATGGAATGGGCAGGAACGTTGCAGGGAAGATGGACAAGGAGTTATAGGTCTTTAGGTATAACATTGCAGGATCATAATGTACAGCATGAGATGGATATATCTACATAAAACTTCAGGGTTCTCTGCTTTTAATATAGTCAGTAGGTATGCAGAAGTGGCTGTCACACCCGAGCCCTCTGTCACATAAGTAGATACCAGTATTATAAATTGCATAAGGAAGGTTATGGACTCTGTTACAGATTTTGAATAGAGGCTCATGAGCTCCAAGTTATGCTTCTTGCAAACTAGCAAAGTATCAAAATGTTCATATTTAGGGCGCCATATTTTGTGCGTATTAGTAGTGTAGAATACGTCTGGATCTATGAACCTGTTCTACTGTGGGTCATAGATTTAGCGCTTTCTAGCTACAAAGCGACACTTCTGGCTCAGGTAAACCACTTTTAACTCCTTAACGATCGCCCACCATCTTTTGACGTCAGGCATTTCAGGTCATTTGTTTGCAGCGACGTCTTTTGGCGTCGCTACAGACATCGGAGTTTGCGGCTCCGGACGCCGCAGCAGAGCTCCCCGGTGCTTTAACCCTTTGATTGGCGCGGATCGTCACCGCAGCACAATCAAAGGGTTTCCCTGCACTGTCGGGTGATTGGAACACCAGGTGACCCAACAGAGCCCAGGGAACGGCTGCACAGTCAGCCCTGGGGACCTAGAGTAGCCCCAGGACTGTCTGTGTAACAAGCCAGCGATCAGGGCAGACTGTAAGCTGCCCTGATCACTGCCTTTGTCAGACTGACACAGATTATAATGTATTAGCATATATAAATATGCTAATACAGTACTAAGTGTAAAAAAAAACGTTTTACAGTTCTCCCCTCATGGGATTTAAAAAAAGAGTAAAAAACATAAAAAGTGTAAAAAAAAAAAAAAAGAATAAAAAAAGAATAAAATAAAGATAAATATTTAATAAAAAATAATTGTGCATATATTACACACACAAAAAAAACTACACATATTAGGTATCCACACGACCGTAATAACCTGTTGAATTAATCTAACAAGTTATTAAGTGTGAAATGTGAATGATGGAAAGAAAATTGAAAAAAAAACAAAAATCAATTTGAAAAAAATTGAAAAAAAATTCTGCAATTTTTTATAAGTGAACTTAAACTATTCCCTCACAAAGTACAACTCGTCTTGAATAAGAGGAGGCATCATCCAACTGTGTCATTGAAAAAATAAAAAAGTTACACCTGTTGAAACGCAAGGAGGCAAAAACTAAAAAAAAGTTCTGGTCATTAACTACTTTTCAGGCATTCGGCTTAAGGGGTTAAAGTGCTCTATCTGTTCCAGCAGTAATGCGCCTGGATTTGCCATACTAAAGTCATACAACTGTAGCTTCGTACGGTTGTAGTGCGACAATCCTCCACAACGCCCCCCCGATCTCAGGTGCATTACAAAGTGCCGTGGGCGCTCTGTAATGCACCTGATATTGGCGTGCGCCTCATTAAATATGTAGCAAACAAGGTTGCGCCAGTTATTGGGCTGAACAGACGCCAGACTTCTGGTGCAGCCCCAAACATACATGCCCTCCTTAATCTTTAAAGGATCACTTTGGTTTTTTTCCCCTTACTTCATTAGAAATTGCTTTTAGGTACAGTGTAGTGCTAGTACCTTTGCTTACCTGCAACTGAATACAGGATTTCTGGCTGATGCAGCAGTCTTTGTTAGGTCACAGACTGTGCACTTTGATTAAATGAAAAACACTGTGCTTTTGATGCTGCCATGAAGTCTGTCTCTCTGTGCATTTCTATGAGACTGACTAACCTTCTATATAGAAGGGGTAAATAATAGCAACCCCAAAAGTGCCAGAAATTGAAAAAATAGTCTAATGGCTTATACAAAATCACTGGAAATAGACTATAAAACGTAACCTTTAATAATTTAAATTTAAAAAAAATATATATATATATACAAACCAATACAACTATGTCCAAAATAAGACAATCCACCCTACAAATCCCTATAAGTGATACTATCTAACAGTGTGTAAGTAGGAACATCGTCCCAAAACGGACGGTCCCACCTAAATACAACTTGACAAGGGTCATAATAACAACTTGGTTACCTGTGTATCTAAACGTGGTTAAGAAGTACTATTGATCCTGGAATATTTATATCAAACCAGGGTTATAGGGCTTTTTAGGGCCTTATAGTTGTATTTAGGTGGGACCGTCCTTTTAGGGACGATGTTCCTACTTACACACTGTTAGATAGTATCACTTATAGGGATTTGTAGGGTGGATTGTTTTATTTTGGACATAGTTGTATTGGTTTGTATATATATATTTTTTTAAATTTAAATTATTAAAGGTTACGTTTTATAGTCTATTTCCAGTGATTTTATACTGACTAACCTTCCACAGGAATGCATAGAGATTCACTTTCAGGTCACACAACCATGCTATGTGTTTCAGCAATTCAGAGTGCAAGTCACATGACCCAGTGGCAGCAGTGAGAAATCCTGTATTTAGCTGCAGGTGAGCAAAATTACTGACACTACTGTGTACCTAGAAGCAGTTTTCAATTAACTAAAGAGGGGAAAAAAAACCTGGAGGGGTCCTTTAATTTTTTTCTTCTTTTGTCTGCTCTTGTCTAAAACTAAAAAATAGATTACTATCACTGATTTATGATTTTTTTTCCCCAAGACAGATTATTTTTTTCAATCAGCAATTATGTTAGTTGTAAAATAATGCGCTTTCAGAAATTAACAGCTAATTCTGACACCATGGTCCATCTATCCGACCATACCTTTATTTTTGATTTCACAGTGTAGCCCAGCTAAAATTATGACTGTTAGAAGGTGTGCTTTATAGGGAAAATTCTGGGAGATAGTCCATGGCTTTTATATTCTGCTTTTCCCTTGTCTTGTGCATACAGGTATTAGAAGCCAAAGTCAATGAAGTGAAGATCAACGAAGCTCGAGAGCATTACCGCCCTGTGGCTTCAAGAGCCTCCCTCATGTATTTCATCATGAATGATCTTAAGAAAATCAACCCAATGTATCAATTCTCTCTTAAGGTAGTAACCAACATATTTAAAGCAGCTGTCTAGTCATGACCTCAAAAATTATAGGTGCACTGACAAACAAATGGGTAACTTTTTTTTTTTACTTTTGACTTTCAGGCTCCATATCTCACCATCCAATACAGTTTTGAACATGAGACTAACACAATCTTATAGACAATCATCTTGGCTATCTCATACATAAATTTGATTTGAAACTATTTAGCATATGCTTAGTTATGCAGACTCTTGTCATGTAACTGCATTGTTACTGTTTTGCTTCTGATGGGACAATCTTTTTCTTCTTGTATACTACAAATTACAACCTTTTCTCACATTCCCTAATAGCTCAGTGTGTCATTAGGCTGATTTCCAAGCGAAAGATCACTAGTTTGAATCAAGAAGCAGCCAAGAAGATTTCCCAAGAAAAGAGAAACAGCATGTAAAATCATGTGAGGCCATGACAGCTGGAAGAATATGAAATGAAGTCCATCCATTCAGAAGCCAAGAGGTGGACGTCCAGGCCAAATATCAGAGTCAACTAGTCGACTCATCACAAGGTCTATCAGTTCTAGGTGACAAACGCGGAGGTGGCTCATATGCTTCGTAATAGTGAGATAATGGACTTCCAGGCAAGCACCGTGCAACGCGCAATATAAAAGTCCAGTGGCCTGAAAAAACGTAAAGAAGCCTCAACTTCAATAACGTCATGAGAGGCATCGGATCAAGTTCTCAAAAAAGTGGACAGGTGATTCGGAGCAATGAGACGAAAGTCAACAGACTTGACTCTGAGGGGTGCAAATGGGTTTTTAAGAATCAAGGGAAAAGGGAGTAAATTTATGTATAAGATGATTGTCTATAAAATGATGGTAGTCTCACGTTTAAAGCTATAGTGGATGGTGAGATATGGAGTCTGAAAGTCAAAAGTTAAAAACATTGTTTCCCTTTTGCTCATCAGTGTAAGTCAGTGCCTATAGGGGATGCTAACCTGGTATTTACTTTCTTTACTTGCTGTTTCGCTGCTTTTTTAACTTGGTTCTATTAGGTCAAAGCTGTGATCTGTGACTACATCTTATCTACAGTGACTACAGGGAGTCCAAGGTGGTCTAAAGCACACCTCTGGGTTTATCATTGGTTCAGTCTGTTGCTGTCTGCTTCCCGCTGCAGTGCTGACTATTCAGATTGGCTGCCGTGTTTCTCCACTAATCTATCAAAAACTTGCTAAGGAGTGCATGGAGGGCTGATTATAGCACAACAAGGCAGAATGACTGTAAAGTACAGAATACTAAACCACAGGATAGAAAAAGAACATAGTAACGACCACGCAAGTACTAAAGCCTTAGTAAGAGGGAGCCTAGAGCGTCGATTTAAGATGAAATATACTTCAACATATGAAAAACAAAATCAATTGTATTGACCTTGATTATACAAACATTATATCAGGCATCCTCAAACTGCGGCCCTCCAGCTGTTGGGAAACCACAACTCCCATCATGCTTACTGTTATAGATTATTTAAATGCATGATGAGAGTTGTAGTTTCCCAACAGCTGGAGGGCCGCAGTTTGAGGATGCCTGCATTATGCAAACAATTATAAGTTCTCTTCGTCTTAAATAATGTCACAGTGACTGCTGCTTTCATTCAGACTCTGAAGTTAAGTACACAATGAATTGATTATTTTATATTAGAAGTTTCACATACACAAATGGCAAGGAGAAGCAGGCAATCTGCTTCCTATGGTTGCTATCCATGGTACCACAAGGTAACTTTATGTACCATTTGGAGGAAATAAACATGTGAGTTGCTCAAGGTCATTGCAAAAGATCCTCTTCTCTTTCCATTGACAAAATACAAGTGCTACAAATGGTGACTTTTCTTCTGGTAGCATTAATAGAGCAACTGCAGGATTATTACTCCACACTTACTACCCAGTTTTACCTTATTCATTCCCACATAAGAGAGTGATTCTGGTAATAGGATAGTTCTAGAGAGTATCTAACGTAGCCTTTTATCATTCATTTGTCCTATCTGTTGATGATGCAAATCATATCAGAGAATAATCTTACATGTTTTGTCCAAAGTTCAAAACTGGACTTATTTTAAGTGCACTAACACAAAGGGGGACATTTATCAACGGGGCTGCACCAGTCTGGCATATTTTCCCATTTGCATTAGCGAAAAGCCTCTCAAACGCGATTATCAGCGCCCGCAGCTCTCGGTAATGCGCCTAATTGGAAGGGGGGCAGGGCACAATAGAACCATACAAAGCTATAGATTTATAGCTTTGCTCCAGTAAACGCTCCGGTAAACGCATTACTTCCGGAACAGGTAGAGCACTTTCAAAGTGGTTTACCTGAGCCAGAAATGTCATCCTAGCATAGAATGTGCCTGATTTATGAACCTGCTCTACAGCAGGTCATAAATCAGGCACATTCTATGCTATTATAATGTGCATGAAATTTGGCATTTAATAGTTAAATTTCATACATGCCGTCCAAAATGTAAATATTAAACACTTCCAAGGATTTCCTACTCCATTTGTGAAACATCATTTTGTGCCCTTACAAGAAGTTCTGATCCATACAGTTCTCTCCTGTGTTCCAGCCATAAAGAAACGGATGAACCCACTAATAATACATCTTTGGTTTTATAAGATTAAGGAGCTAAAACAACACATTCTTTCACTAATTATAGGTTGAGCATAGAGAACATTGATGATCTAAAGATCAAAAAAGAAAATGTCCCTACTCCTACAGTCCCTTGCCTATACCTTCAGGAACCCCGTTCTTTTTCCCATCTTCAGCCTCTGTTTTTTTTCCTTCTCTCCCTTTCATCTCTTCTTTCCTATTTCTTTCTTTTTATAATGTAATATATTTATATGCCATCTTTTGATGCAATTTGATCACATTTTTCCTGATTTGTTAACTGTGCATCTTTGTATTGTCGATTTGTTATTTCTTGCTGGGTTTTTTGTTTCCTTTATACCACTATGTCAACTGTCTATGACAATAGATTTAATTAAATAATGTTTAGATTTATTCTACAAAAACTTTGTGACAAATAAAAAACAGAATTTTAAAAAAAATTATAGAATGTCTGCATATACTAAGGTTGTAGAAGAAGGTTGAGAAGTTTTGAAAAATGGTCAATGCATGGAAACAACTGCACCACAAAATAAAGAATGAAGACAGCTTTGTTCTCAGAAGAATTTGTAGTGTGTCAGAACTATCTATATTTACAAAAAAATATATTCAGTATTTTATTGTATCCATTAACTTAGTGTTAAATATGATCCTACAGGAATGCTTTAGTTGTGCAAAATACACTGATATTATATGTACTAGGAGTACTATTGGTTTCTTATATGGAAAATATCTGGTAAAATTCAATGTCAACTTGAATAAAATAAATATATTGTTTATTAATTGATGCTTGGACATTATTCAGAGTTTGACAAAATTTGCAGTCATTTTATTTTTCTGGGTTTCATTGTTAATCAGAAGAGTCTTGTGTTGTCACTGGAGAGTTAATTGTAGAGCCATTAAGAGTTGTCTTGCTCTGGTCTTCACTGTTAATTGACATAATCTGAATTAATTTCTCATGTGCAGGCTTTTAATATCGTGTTTCACAAGGCTGTGCAGCAAGCAGAACCATCTGATGATGTCCGATTGAGAGTGAATAACCTCATTGACTGTGTGACATACTCCACATTTATATACATCAGCAGAGGACTGTTTGAAAGAGATAAAATAACCTTCACGGCCCAGTTAGCTTTCCAGGTATGGTGCATGGTAGTTTTAACTCTACTTGATGTGGCTCCCAGCACTAGGGGTTAAGGGGTTTATTTTAGCACGATTTTAGGGTATGAATATTGTTGAAAATTCAAAAATGTAAAGATACAGTATGTTATTATTGCTAGTTGTTGTTAGTACTTCATACCAATGGTTTATTAGTATATATTAACCATATCAAGAAAAAGCTATTTATCTCTGTGCTTTTTTGGTTTTCATGTCTGAAGGCTTTAACAATTTTTTTGATTTTTGTCTTTTTCTTTTATACATGGGCTTTGTTTATATATATTTATATATTACTTTTTTGGTATATGTGTGATTAGAGTGAAATACAAGCAAAATTCATTCAAAATTTTTATAGCACAAAAATACTGTTATCCTTCTTTATATTACAGTCATTTTGAAGATGTACAGTCATTGCATGAGTTGCCTAACACGGGAGGGGGGTTGACACCTTTGGAATATATTTTCTCCTTATGTTAGTGTATGTTCACACAGCTTATTTTGGCGTGTAATTGTGCGTGCATTTTTTACGTGTTGCGCGTTATACACAAAATGCGTGTTGCATGCGTACTCCCCGTGCTTTGGTAGTTTGCGTGCTTCCAAAACACCCGGCATATTGGGGCGCAAGCCGTGTGAACATACCCTTAAAGTCCCAGTTACAGGGGGAGTTTTCAGAGCTGATCTGGGTCTGCTAAGAATTATCAGCTCCTGTAGCTAACCAACACCTAGTGATCATGTGATTTTCCAGATGACCACTGGGATAAGACCAGTGATTGCTGGGATCATGGGTGTTGAATACACCAATAATAAATGGTCTCTAAAGTCCCTGTGGGGAGCCTAGTTTTCTCTCCTCGTCAGCAGCTGCACGATTACCTTGCAGCTTCAGATCCTTCAGATATGTCATATGTAGACCAACAAGTTGTGGGTCGATCCACAAGAAAATAAAATTTATTCTATCTTCCATATAAAAATGCTAACACTGAAACAGCACATTAAGAATAGACTTCTAGGTAGATGATGAAAAAAAGTGTCCATAAAAATGCTATCAATATCTTTTACATCTGCAGTCTCCAATTAAATTTCATGACTTTTAGCAATAGCTTTTTTTGATAAGATTAAAACCTTAAGGAAAATATTAAATTGATGTCTGAATTGACTTAGTAAAATTGGTATCATTTGTTTTGTCCCATTGGAATATATTGCAAATTATCCTGATTCTCTAAGTGAGATACAGATGTCAAGCACCAAAGAAGACCAAGAACAAGATCTGTGTTCTGCAACTGGGATGAAATGAGATGTTTAAATTCTTCCTTATATTACTATTATATTTAGATTCCTACTTACTATTACTATAAACAATAGCTATTGCTGGCCCATTAGTCCTTGATGAACCAATAATTACATTATTTGCTGACAGAATAAGTATTTGGCTCACAATGAACTCTTAATGAACACTTCAAACACTTCAAAAATGCAGAATGTATTCAAAACGTATATACATATATATACAGACATACATAACTGTTCTCGACAAAATCACAAGACAAGCCCCATGTAATCATTATAAATCAAAATAAATACTAAGTTCTTTTAACGCTGTAAAGATTATCATTATCAAAGTCTATAAAAACTTGGAACAACAAGGAAAAAACACTAAATAATTGGATTAATCAATTCTATTGAGAACTTAGTGAAGACTCAGATACGGTATTCTAAGGACATGCCAAAATTATCATGGTGGCTCTTTGAACAATTTGGTTAATCTCTAGCCCATGAGTAATAGTCACAGTAGAACATCATGGGGAGATCCAAAGAAATTCAGGAACAAATGAGAACCAATGTAACTGAGCTCTATCAGTCTGGAAAAGGTTATAAATTCATCTCTTAAGCTTTGGGACAAGAGAATCACAGTGAGATCCATTATCCACAAATGGAGAAAACATGGAACTGTGGTGAACCTTCCCAAGAGTGGTCAGCCGTCCAAAATTACCCCAAGAGCGCAGTGACGACACATCCAAGAGGTCACACAACACCCCACAACAACATCCAAAGAACTAGCGGCCTCACTTGCCTCAGTTAAGGTCAGTGTTCATGATGACTCCATCATTAGAAAGAGACTGTGAAAAAATGTCCTGAGTTCCAAGACAAAAACCACTGCTGAGCAAAAAGAAGATAAAGGGTCCTCTCAGTTTTGCCAGAAAACATCTTGATGATTCCCAAGACTTTTGGGAGAAGATTCTGTGGACGGCCGAGACAAAATAGAATTTTTGGGAAGGTGTAAGTCCCATTACATCTGATGTAGAAGCAACACAGCATTTCAGAAAAGGAACATCATCCCAACAGTGAAACATGGTGGTGGTAGTGTGACGGTCTGGGGTTGTTTTGCTGCTTCAGGACCTGAAAGACTTTCTGTGATGAATGGAACCATGAATTCTGCTGTCTACCAACAAATCCTGAAGGAGAATATCAGGCCATCTGTTTGTGACATCAAGCTGAAGAGCACCTGGGTTATGCAGCAGGACAGTGATCAAATACACACCAGCAGGTCCACCACTGAATGGCTTAAGAAAAACAAAATGAAGACTTTGAAGTGGTCTATTCACAGTCCTGACCTTAATCTGCTTGAGATGCCGTAGCATGACCTTAAAAAAGTGGTTCATGCTTGAATACCCTCCAATGTGGATGAATTACAACAATTCTTCAAAGCTGGGTGGCCAAAATTCCTCCAGAGTGTTGTAAAAGACTCATTGGCAGTTATTGCAAATGCTTGACTGCAGTTGTTGCTGCTAATAGTGGCCCAACCAGTTATTTGCTTTAGGAGCAATTACTTTTTCACACAGGTCCCTTTGGGTTTTGATTACTTTTTTTTAATATTAAATACCTTCATTTAAAAACTGCATTTTGTGTTTACTTGTGTTATGTTTGTGTAATATTTTGGTTGGTGATCTGACAGTGTAAGAAACATCCAAAAGATTAAGAAATCAGGATGGAGGCAAACAGTTGTTCTCTCACACCACTGTGTGTGTGTATACATATATATATATATATATATATATATATATATATATATATATATATATATATATATATATATGTAAAATAGCAAAAAAAGCAGCACTCCTTCAAAGGCGTTCAAAGAGATGGGTGCCCGCAGCGATAACTCCGATACAAGAGCTCATCCATAGAATTGAGAAAAATCCACGGCACTCCAAAGATATACAGCAAAAGGTGATTTATTCTCCCATGCTACAGAAGCGACGTTTCAGCTCTCTCACAGAGCCTTTGTTAAGCAATGCTACAAGTGATTGCACAGGAAATATATAGCCCGATCCAATCATCCAATTAATTAGTTCATTTACAAAAATATGTGTAATAGTGCAGTGTAAAACATGTTTTTTTAAAAATTACCAAGACCATTATACAGTATTAGAATATGTACATACATAATGTGAATACACACAAACCCTTTACAACAATAGAGTCTGTATAAACAAAAACATAAGATAATTACAAAATTATAGACTTACAAGGAGGTGGGGAACATAATACGACTCATACAGTGCATATGTCGCGGATCCAACATGTGCAGCGTCCTTCTGAAGGAACTGCGCATGTCCAGCATAACTATGCCGATAGGTGGAAGCGTATCCATGGTGACGGGACGCTCAGAGGTACAGCGTCTTCCTTCATGAACTGCGCATACTCGGCCTGCATATCCAGCTCAACGATAGATGTAGAAGCATATCCATAGGGATTTCATTTCTAACACATACGTTTAATACGGTGTCCATGTTACCTAAACAGATTCATAGTTAAATTAATAACAATAAATAGGGAGAATTGCACACCGCACTTCAAAGGGGAAAGGGGATGTGAAGCGCCTCATCCCAAAAGGGAAGAAGCACTACACCACCAAAAGACGCAACGTTTGAAACAGCCCACAATGATGAATCACACAACGTCCAAACAGTCCCCACATAGCTCAGTGATGGCGTACTCCAACGCCTTATACTCTCTCTCCTATTTAAATACGTACAACGTAATCATGGAATACAAAAAGGAAGAAACCAATACATTTTAACACCTATATCATTCAATGTAGAGATAACCACAGACATAAAAATAACAAAGAAAATCCTAAGAGTCCAAATGTCCCAACCTCCTTGTTTATCATTATTTATAAATAGAAAAGAAAAAGTGTTAAAATTAAATATACAAAAAATATTAAACATAAATAATCACACCTACACAGAAAATGCAGAAAAGAAAAAAGGGAAGGACAGCATCTACATGTTATGGGAAATAGCAAAATCAACATTAAGGCCATGGGGTTTAAGTGTATTTAATTGGAATATCCATTCTAACTCACGTTTTTTTAATAGCAGTAAACGATCACCACCACGTTTAGGCATGAGAACCTGATCAATAATCATGAATTTAAGATCTTTTTCTGTATGTCCAGCATCTAGAAAATGTTTAGCCACAGGTAAATCTTTTTTTTTTACCTATACTATGTCTGTGGTTGTTTAAACGGGAGCGCATATCACATTTTGTCTCACCAACATAGAGATATTGACAAGGGCACCAGAGAACATAAATAACCCAATCAGAACTGCAAGTCAAGAACGATTTAATTTTATATTCAACGTGTGTATCAGGATGAATAAAACTGTTCCCTTTCTGCATATAGGGGCAGTTCACACAATTTAAACAGGGAAAACATCCACCTCTAGGGGTCCCTGTGATCGTACTTTGCATAATAGGTCGAGAAGGAATCATAGATTTAACTAATTTATCACGTAAATTAGGAGGTCTGCAGTAAGATGACAAGGGGAGAGTTTGATATTCTTCAACCTCAGGATAACTTTTTTTGTAGAATATTCCAATATTTTCTAATGATCTTATTAATATTTTGACTATTTACGTGATAAATTAGTTAAATCTATGATTCCTTCTCGACCTATTATGCAAAGTACGATCACAGGGAACCCTAGAGGTGGATGTTTTCCCTGTTTAAAATGTGTGAACTGCCCCTATATGCAGAAAGGGAACAGTTTTATTCATCCTGATACCGGCGCGGCTGCAGGTAAGCGGGGCAGGTGAGCGGCGGCGCAGATCGCAGGACCGGCGGGGCTGGTGAGTGGCGTGGGGGCAGGTGAGCGGCGGCGCTGGAGATCGGGGTCTGATGATCGGCGTGGATGAGCTGAGCTGGGACTCTGTGCTGCTGTGTGATGAGCTGAGCTAGGACAGAGAGAGAGAGAGAGATGTATGTTTGTATGTATGAGATGATTGGATCGGGCTATATATTTCCTGTGCACTCACTTGTAGCATTGCTTGACAAAGGCTCTGTGAGAGAGCTGAAACGTCGCTTCTATAGCATGGGAGAATAAATCACCTTTTGCTGTATATCTTTGGAGTGCCGTGGATTTTTCTCAATTATATATATATATATATATATATATATATATATATATATATATATATATATACATATACATACACCATCCAATAGAAGAGAGACACAGCACATCAAAATCACGCTAAAAAAGTGCATATGTCTTCTCTCATGTCTTCACAGATGCAATGTTTTAGTTCCGAAATGGAGTCATTTTCAAGCACTTGTGAAGATATGAGTGAATGAATTTGCGCTTTTTATGGTGATTTTGATGTGCTGCGTCTCTCTTCTGTTGGTTGGTAATAATGTGAGATCTTGAGGCCACATAGCTGAAGCTTGTACTCATTTACTGTATGTATTTTTGATATTATTTATGAATATTTTTATGTATATATAGTGAAGGTACATTTGGGATGTGCCACTTGCTAAAGGCCCCATATATGTTTAATATAATAGTTTTCAAAGTGAATATAAACCATAGATGACGTGCTATACCATACAAGATATGGCAGAATGTGTTCCTCCAGGTTAAATATTGATGATTTCAATCTGCTCCTACACCAACTCTATTATGTAATAGATATCTAGCTGTTGTGACACAGAATCAGTGCTTTTTCCATGGAAAAGACATTAAACCCTTACATTTTATCATTGCTGACAGCTCCATAGCTCAGACATTCTGAACTCTCTGCTTGCCCTTCAGCTGATGCATTAGCTAGTCCAACAAAGTAGAAAAGAGGTTGGCTTAAATGTATACAAGTGCGTCATTTCTGACATGAACTTGTGACAGTCTTTGTGCTTTGCATTCTAGTTATTGAACTGAGTTTTTAAAAAAAAAATATTTTACCTTTTTTTTTTTAGGTTTTGATAATGAATAAAGAAATTTCTATTCAGGAACTTGACTTCTTACTTCGCTTTAACATTGACCATATCTATAATAGTCCACTGGACTTTCTTTCAAATTCAGCATGGAGCGCTATTAAGGTATGTTTTCTTAAATTGGGTGCAGTACTCTTTCCCTTAGTTCAAAAAATCTTCGCTTCCTTACAAGCTTGTCTAGAGGAGAAAATGTTATGGCAGTACTGGATAGTTTGATACTGGGATATTTTTATGAAAGTACTATTCAATTATGCCAAACTACACCCATCCATTTCTACAAAGAAAACAGGGACTGGATTAAAGGTAGGGCACGAGGGACATGTATCCTGGGGCCTCCACTACCTTGGGGACCTTGACCGACGCCCAGCTCTTCCAATTAGCTAAAATTACTATCTGAGTGGAAGAACCAGTTGTCTGGTGGATGAAAGCACTATTCATACAGCTAATGTATATTCTACTAATCTAAAAGCATGTGAGTGGTTTTTCCCATTAAGGTCTAAGGAACTTTGTGGCTCAGCTGTTCCTGTATCTCCCATAGAGTTACCACATGTGTGGTCACCACCCCAAAGGTAAGATGGGGACCCCAAAAAAATTTATCTATATAATCTATATATTAAGATAATCTAGTCTTGAAAAAAAACCTAACAAGACAATAACATTGCAACATTTATACAGAGGTCCTTAGGTTAACTAGACACACAATATCTGCGGCTAACACTATGGTCATTAGTGCATAGATCAGGTCTTCAGGACTGAAATGCACAAATTATACTACAGAGCAAGAGCCCATTATATACTAACTTATATAGGAGCTGATTACATAAAACTATGGAAACGCTTTAAGTAAGGTTATTCAATGCTTACAATGATTTTGGTCAGGCCACATCAGTCTTTAAGTTTCAAATTCACCTACTTAAAGGGAATTTATCACCACTTTTTTTACTAATTAAAACAAGACACCGATCTATATTCTTTCCTTCTTAGCCATTTTTATTTTCGGATTGTAGATTTCTCAATTCTTTTGTCTGTATATGATTATGGAGTCAGTCATCTTTCCTAAGGTGCTTTTAACAGCATTTAGAGAGATGCTTTACAGCAGCTGCATGGACATAGGAGTCTGTAAACAGGAGCAGTCCTGTTGTTTTCTAGGCATGATCAGTGACCTGAGAAAAAGGCAGTGTGCAGGAAAGGGGAACTGTGACAATCTCTTATTGTGGATGGTGGATCCTGTGTTATCTATAGATATTGGTGCCACCCTTCAGTGTAATCCTGCCTGTGCTGATAATAAGCCTGCTGAACAGCTGAGCAGGACAGGAAGTATCAGACTATTATTAGCCCTATTGGCCAAAGTGAAAACTGCAGGATCTCAGGGGTTTTTAAAAATAATGATACTGATATAAAACATTTAAAAAATGTAAAAAAAAAAATCTGAAAAAATGTGTTTAACATAAAAACAGGAGTGAAACAATAGGTCATTTTGTGACCACACATTCCCTTTAATATTTTTGGTTATTATACAAAGTGATTTGTGTAATAACTGAGAACATCTCATTCTGAGCATTACCTGTGGGAAGGGGTCAAGATAAAAACATGGGCAAAAGTTGTTGGTCTTTATGTAAACTGGATGGAAGTAAAGAAGGATTAATGAGTTATTCTACAAGTATGGTAGAATATGATGACTGCCATAATGTCTTCTGTAAAATCTTTCCTTAAAATGAACGTCCAAACTTGAACAAAATTATTTTTCTTAAATAATTAAAACAAATCAAGGGTAAACACAATAAAGACAAAGTCATCAGGTGCATGACCAAATGAATCTATAGTAACTGAATATGGACATCAGGTAGGCATGATTCAACAGTATATCAGGACATTCTTCATTTGACTTCAGAGGTATTTCAAAAAGGAATTTCCAGACCTTCACTATTACTTTTTTGGCAGGTGAAAAAATATTAAAATTTTAATTAAATTTATTAAAA
Organism: Phyllomedusa bahiana; assembly: GCA_025379985.1. NCBI lineage: Eukaryota > Metazoa > Chordata > Amphibia > Anura > Hylidae > Phyllomedusa > Phyllomedusa bahiana. The sequence goes on from JAODAL010009909.1 coordinate 81,867, forward strand.
TATCTTACAAACTTCTGGCTATCTGCAGCCAGCAATAGAGGGAGAGCATAGGAACATATACAGAACTGACTTAGAAACTGAACATAGTTATAAAACAGTATGCTATGACCTTCTCTTGGGGGTGGCTGTACCAATATTTTACGGTTCTGCCAGGGTTTGGAGTTCTGTATCAATGCAATGGAGCTCCAATCTTAAGAGATATGTTAAGCAATTAACAGCGTACAATGTGGGACCTGAAAATGGTGCTAAAAGGTGAAGATTCATTTTAAATATGTATGGCCAGATCTCCAGGGGTATAAGAGAGAACATAGAAATAGGTTCTAGCACTAGATTATCTCAAGAAAACAATAGAAATCACCTGAGAATATGGAATTGAACTTTCCACTATGTGGTCTTGTGACTGTCTAATAGACATAAGACTGTCACCCAAGTGTGTTGTAGGTCATAACCACCTAATGTCTTTAAACATTGATTAAGGACATTAGAAACTCATGTTTATGCTCTGCTGTACAGACAATGAGTTTCATGGATGAATTTCGAGGGCTGGACAGAGACATTGAAGGCTCTCCAAAAAGGTGGAAAAGAGTCATTGAATCTGAATGCCCAGAAGGAGAACGACTACCACAAGAATGGAAAAACAAGACTTCCCTCCAGAAAATGATAATAATGCGTGCCCTGAGACCTGACCGGATGACTTATGTTGTCAGGTACATTACCAAAAACATTCTCACTCTCTTCTTGCAGAACTTTTCATCTGTTCAGCTTTTGTTTTTTGTCTTTAAAATCCCAACAATTCTCTGCAATAACATTTTAACAGGTTGTCCAGACCTTTAAAATGTTTAAAAACACCTTAAAATGTTGTAAAATAATAAAACAATACTCAGTCTGAAGATTCCTAGATACACCCATTCTGATGTTTGCCTCTTCCCTGCTGGCTCCTACTTCCTGGTCCCTCTGGGCAGAAAATATGTGACCACAGCACCCAATTGCTCCCTATAGTGGGTCAGTATGTAGCTACAACTGTTACATGTCACGTTTTGAGAGGGACCAGGAAATAACAATCAGATGGGGCTCAGTTAGTGTCGGAATAGGAGCCGCAGGGAATTATTAAGTATGACTTCTTTTAATCTCTTAAAAATTGTGAGCCATAAAAATTCAATTGCAGCACAATCCGCTAAATATTTGGAGTAAAGGTCAACTTCAAGAGATAATAATTATTTTAGGAATACATAGATAACAATGCTTCCTCATCTTCCCATCATCCCACATTATCCCTACACCTGATCTCTCTATTACAGTCAATGGCTACACTCTCTCACCAGCTCCGCAAATCCGCTGCCTTGGGATAACCTTTGACTCCAACCTGTCCTTCAAACCGCACATCCAAACCCTCACCTCTGCCTGTCACCTCCACCTAAAAAATATCTCCTGTATCCGCTCATTCCTTAACCTTGAAAGCACAAAAATGCTTGTCCATGCCCTCATCTCACGCCAACTATTGCAACATCCTTCTCTGTGGCCTCCCATCTAGCACCCTCGCTCCCCTCCAATCCATCCTTAATTCTGCTGCCCATCTGATTCACCTCTCTCCTCGCTACTGCTCTGCCTCTCCACTCTGCCAATTCCTTCACTGGCTTCCTATTGTCCAGTGAATCCAGTTCAAGTTAGTAAACTTAACCTGCAAGGCTCTCCATAACCTCTCCCCTCCATACATCTCTGCCTTAATCTCCAGATATCTCCCCTCACGCCATCTCCGCTCCTCACAGGACCTTTTTCTCTGCTCTTCTCTTATCAGCTCCTCACATAACTTTCTCCAAGACTTCTCTCGTGCTTCCCCCACACTCTGGAACTTGCTGCCCCAACACATCAGACTCTACCCCTCTCTCACTTGCCTTAAAAGCTACCTGAAAACCCATCTCTTCAGGATTGCCTATAACCAACAATAACCCCATTGCTACTACTCCACCACACAAACATTTCAGCCCCTCGCCTTCAGTCTCTTCCCAGCTTCCTAGTAGAGTGTAAGCCCTCACGGGCAGGGACCTCTCTCCTTCTGTACCAGCTGTTTGTCACCTTTGTACCTGTTTGACCTTGTTTGACCTATGTTATATATGCAACCCGATTGTACAGCGCCATGGAACCAAGGGCGCTCTAAAATAAATAATAATAATAATTAGTGGATGTAAATAGGTAAGAAAGCTACTTCCTGACATTATTGCTTTCGGTTTGCTCATATTTTTATCTTCTCATTTGTTTGTTGCATGTTCTTCACCATATATATGCTATACATATTATTGTTACTTTAGAAATGTAATGGGCTGGTGTCAGGAAAACTGTCAGTAGCGCCCAAGCCATTTTTTCTTCTGATTAGTGCTTATTTCATTGTTGACCGGTGTACCATGCTTTTTTGGACCAGTTGGCTATTAGGTAACAAGTTAAAGACTACCAGAGTGAACATCGCTAGGCAGAAAGTTGACAAACACAAGCCTAGTATCTAGCAGAACATTCTATGGTGGTTTCAGACTCTGACATGGTAATGAGTCCTACAGGTTCAGCAGAAGGCAAACTGATTTATAGCTTATATTGGAGTCAATCACTTACATATTGTTTGATTCTGAAATATTAGTCCAATTGGTGGTAAACTTCTCCAACACCCCTTAGGTTGTAACCATCACCATCTCATACATACCCTTAGGATTTAAGACCAGTGCTTACTGATTACTATAATGCTTTATGTCCTGGTAAAAGGAACAACTGAGTTCTACCCTAATACAATTTCACCTTGACATTTTTAATTGTTAAGAAACTTTGTTGAAGAGAAACTTGGATCCAAGTACGTGGAACGCCGTAAAACAGATTTTGCAAAATCCTTCCAAGAGAGTGGTCCATCTACTGCTATCGTCTTCATCTTGTCTCCAGGAGTTGATCCAATGAAAGATGTGGAGACATTGGGTAGGACCAAACAATGTTTTATTAGAATATTTTCGCAGTTATTGTTTGATACACAGCTGTGTTGCACAGATAATACGTCTCTCTGTGTTAATGATTTAATGAGTACAATGTAAGAAGGCCATGATAAATATATTATTGTAGGTTGATCTCTTTCAGCAGAAATCCTTAGAGACAAAAAACAGCTTACTATTCACTATATCACCCATGTGAACTGCTAATCATTATGTGCAGCAGTAAGCCTATGAGCCGTGCTTTATAAGTGGATAGCTTATCTCTACAATACATCATGTTGATGTGTATTTTTCGGAAAATAGCCATGTTTAATTGAGGGTTCTGATCCTAGTCATTGTTCTGGTGATGATTGTTTTTAGTTCTGATCTTGAATAGTATCTTTATCACATACTGTATTTTTATTATTTTCAGTCAGAAGTTACTGCTGTTATCATAGCTAAGGAGGTTGATCGACAATAAAAAAATAGGCTCAAACTGAATTAAATAAAAAACTAAACATGTATTCTCTAAACCAGCAATGGAGCTCCAGTAGAGTCTCCTTTTAGTCTCCTTTGGGTCATTCCATTTGGCACAAAAACTATATAATTCAAGAGGAACCACCGAACCAAAATCCAGATTAATGCTTCTAATGTGTTTTATTTGCTTATTTGCACGTAACCACAATATGTAGTCAAGATTCGGAATTCATCCTTCAAAATTCATTTACATAGTCCTGATCAGATTCGACAACTAAAGATGCAGTCTTTATTAGTCTGGCTTAGTGATGTTTCAGAACAAACCCTTCATCAGGCCATTTAGGCTACAGTGAATTGTGGCATAACTAGATAAAGCTCCTATGGGAATCCCATCTGAAAACCCACTAGCTTACTGGTATAATGCTAAAAAGTATAGCCTGATTTCTTCACGCTTCTTCAGTCCACTGACTTGAAAGCTGCAAGAACATGACTGGTGCAGCAGTCTGTTGGCTCAGCATTCTTGCGCCACCCCAATAATATCACTGATCAGGATGTCAACGATGCAGGAGCGGTGATGTCAGCGGAGGAGCATTTGTATACTAAAGCCAATGATTAGCTGCAGCAGTCACATGCCCTTCTGAAGGACCAGATGTAAACAAAGAAGGACATGTCTGAAAACTATCTAGGTGTAAGACTCTCTTTGATGCCCATATCAACCAATCAGAGCTCCTCTTTCAATTCATATAGTGCTCTGAAAAAATAAAAGGGGAGCTCTGATTGGTTGCTATAGGCAACAAAGAAAGTCTTAGGGCATGTCCCCACGGCAAGGGTTTTTGGACGGTTATTCCGACGGTTTGCGGTTTTACAAACTGTCTGAAAACCTGAAACAAACTCTCTACCATAGACTTCAATAGAAAAACCGCCCCGCAGTCCCCAATGAACAGTTTTTCCGCTTGCCGTTTTTTCAGACCGCCGGCGGACCGCAAAACATGGAACATATTCATTCTTCCGACAGGTTTCTAGAAAATTAACATTGGAGTCAATGTAAACTACTCAAAACATAGTGAGCGGTTTTTGGCGCCGTTTCTAATGCGCTTTTTGGGCGGTTTTTGCAAAAAAAAAAGTGGGTGTGCTTTTGGAGGTCCTTTTGCATTTTTTTTACACAGGAAGGTCCTGCAAAGCACTTCAGCGTGAATGAGAGTCTATAAATCCTCTTTTTAGCCTAAACTAACCAAATTTTTATGCTGTTAACATGCACATGTGCTTAAAGTGAAAGGGAAAAAGATGGCCTTTGTGCATCATAGTTAAATTGTGGAGATAAAAAAAATGACATGGTTTCTTGCACCAATCAGGATACTTTTGCACTCAGTACACTTTTCAGCTTGAAAAACAGTCCAAAAACCGCTGGAAAAACGGGACAAAAACAGTGACAAAAACAGTCCAAAAACCAATTGAAATGTGAGGCAAAAACAGAGCTGTTTTTGTCCTTTGCCATGTGAACGCACCCTTAGGGCATGTCCCCACTGTACGGGTTTTCCGCCCACGGGCTGCCCAAAAAATGTTGTACTTGTACACTCTTCCGTTCGGTTTTTGGACGGAATATGTGCAATTGAATGTGAAGGGGGGGGGGGCTTTTCTCCGTTCATCGCAGAACAGGACAAATATTGGTCGGATAAACCCTTAGAGTGCATACCCACGGCAAGGGACAAATACAGGTCCGTTTTTCCGACCGGTATTTGTCCTGTTTTGCGGCCGTCCCCACGGCCGCGGGGGGGGGGGGGGGGGGGGGACAGCTTTTCTCCACGATGAGCGGAGAAAAGCCTTCACCCTTCACATTCACTTGCACATATTCCATCTGAAAACCGGACGGAAGAATGTGCAAGTACAATGTTTTGTGGGCAGAAAAACCGCCAGGCGGAAAACCCGTGCAGTGGGGACTGCTACACAGGTTTTCCATAGAGCCGAATTGTACTCATTTCGGCCGGTTTTTTTCAGACGGTCTGCAAACCGAAAAACGTCTGAAAAACTGGCCAAAAACCCGTGCCGTGGGGACATGCCCTTACATCTAGACAGTTTTAAACATGAGGCCCAAAGTCCTGAGACACTGCCATATCGGTAGTGAGTGCAAAGGAGAGTAAATTTTTTTTTTCTTCTTATGTAATTTAGTTGTGGCCTATTTTTATATTTTCAGTTGGACAATCCCATTATAGAAATGTTGTGCAGGTCCTTAAAATTCATTAAAAACAGCTTAGAAAGTTACAAAATAACATGAGAGTGGTACTCCCATTATTGATCCCCTGCCACTGTCACGCGAACAATTCCCAAGTCCTCTGCCGGTTTCTGCCTCCTGGTCCCTCTTCATATGGCTATGTACCTGCTGTAGCCAATTACTGTCCGCAGTAGTGACCTGCTACAACTAGTGATCGGCAGCAGCAATCACATATTCATGTCAAGAGCAGGGGACGGGGGAATTGGGGGAGCGCTACGGTACTTCTTTTACTTTTTTACATTTTGAGCTGTTGCTTAAAAAAACATTCAGCGTCCAGACGACTCTATTTCTGTTTTTATAAAAAATAAAAAAAGTGTTCTTATCCTGTAGCTATCTTACTGTTGTGAAACTTCACCTCTATACAACGACTGCAGCGGGATTAAGTCCATACAGGGCCTTCCACCTTCTTTACAGTCTGTGCCAGGTCTGGGGTGCCTATCGAGACCACGTACAGAAATGCAAACAGACCCCGGTTCTCCGGACTAGCACTGATATAATGGAGAAGGCAGTTGTTTTGAAAAAAAATAAACATAATTGACAAGAAATACAGATTAAATAGCATTATAGCTACCTGCAACCACCACTAGAGACCAGCCACTATAAAGATATACACAGTCAAGTCACATTATTCTGACCAGATGGTAATATCCAGAGTAACGGCTGTGTGCAGCACAAACAGCAGCTAGTTGGGCTGGGAGTGACTTAATAACATCCTGATAGGTTGTCACAGGTATCTGGAGCCATGTTGACTACATCCTATAGTTGCTGGAGGGTGCGTGGGGGAGGAACCATTGAGTGAACACAATAATCGAGGTGGCTAGTAAATTAGGGGGCAAGGGGAGTACTTGGAAGTCATGGCCTTGCTCTTCCAACCAATAATGGACAATTCTAGCTGTTTGAAGATCCTATCCACCCTTGGGCAATGTTCACACGGCTTATTGTGGGACGGATTTCAGCCTGTATTTCACGCCGTACTGCGCGGATTACGCCGCAAATAAGCCGTGTGAACTCGGCCTAAGGGAGACAATCAGCATGTATGGGTGTACATGATCTGCAAGGATGGATTCATATGAAATCGGTGAGAGTGTCTTCCACATGGATGAGTGGTCCAGGAAATGCCATGAAAACATTCCCCAGACCACCAGCTTGTGTTATTCCAGCAGTGGCTGCAGGTTGTTTGTTCTCTGATGTTTTTTGCCTGGCACTCCAATATCTATCTATTTCATGAAGCTTAAAACTTGACTAGGCTTGTCAACTTGACAATCAGCAGAGGTCCATTTCCGATATTGCCATTAAAAATGATAACCTTTTCTGCTGATGCAATCTCATTAGCAGAGGTGCAGCGACATCTGTCTGCTTCATAGCTCCATACACAGTAGGGTTCACTGAACTGTTGTTTTAGACACACGTCTGGTGCCTCCCTAATTTATCTTGGCGGTAAACTGCTCCACTGTAGAGTGTTTCCCACCTCTCACATCAGTGGCAAGTGGTGCTCACCAGTTTCCATGTTGCTTATTCGCAATTGTGTCACTTGTCCACTCACAACACATTTTCACCATAGCAGCACACCAACAGCTTACAAACTGCACAGTTTCAGAAATACCAACACCGTTGGCTTAAAAACCAATAATTATCCCCTTTTGCAACTTGGATAAATAGAAACCTTTTACCCATGAGAGCTAAATTTTCAGACAGTCTATTGAAAACATTATTTACCCATCAAGCCAGCTCATGGCATGTGACTTCTTTCATGAGCTATGTGTTGCAGACATCGAAAGTAATAAGTGGTCATAATAATTTGACTCAACTGTATATTAAGAAATTACAGAATTTTAAACTTTTTAGACAACATGATGTTAAAGGTGCATATTCACATTAAAAGGGTTATCCGGGAGTTTAAAGCTTTCATAGAACACTATAAACAGCATTTATATTGAAAAGCAAAGATATTCCACTACTTTTAAGTGTTTCTTTCCTTTTTCATCTATCATAAGATCCACTTTTTGCAGTGAAGCTTCCTGCTTGTGGGAATGTCAGTAGTTCTCCAGCATCTCTTTCCTACAAGTCCCAGACTGAATTGCAATCTAGGACTTCCCTCCACACCCTCCACAGTTATCACTGCTAGACATTGTGATGGAATTGGTGTATAATCCCCCCAGCTCTGTACTTTCTATCATGATAAAGATGATCGTTAGGACTCATGAGTCACTGTGTAAACTGTACAGAGCTACAGTCATCATTTTGTGACAGCAGTACACCCCCCAGCTCTGAACTGCTCTCCTCTACTGCCATTACTGTTAGTAAGTTGTGCAAGCAGGACTCAAAAATAAACAAACAGTCCTCCTTCCCCTGTAATTCCTCAAATGTAATTACGTCTATTCACTTTCAAACTACAGGCTGGCAAAAGTGAATGCAGCTAGACCCTTCTCTGCTCAGGTCACACCTACTACAGGGGAGTGTTCCTGAGCTGAACCTGGCTTCAAAGCATACCCACTGATTTATAACAAAACGTTCACTGAGGCCATGTGATCAATGAACGTCAGGTGGTTTGCAGGAGGTAGGGGGGAAGGGAGGACAGGGCTCTGTGCCTGGTTCTGCACAGCAGGCCAGGTAAATAATTTTTAATAAGTATGAATTACAAAATTTTATATAATATAGTTGTGAGCCCTGTGACAAATTAAAAAATAGTCCCAGAAAACCCCTTTAAGGAAAGTGTAACTTCTGAATTCTGGTCTCAAGTGTTATAAGACTGCAAGCATTCAGTAACTCTTACAGATACATGTGCTGTCTGTACTTGTGTATATGTCTTCATATTACAGTTCATTGTGTTTGTTATGCTATTATGCTAATTCTAAAATATGTGTCCCCCATCTTTTCTTTTCGGATCTTGTGTGTCATTTGATGTGGCGGCCATTATTGCTTGCTCTGTATAGGTGACAGACTTGGATTTACCATTGACGCAGGAAAACTTCACAATATTTCTCTGGGTCAAGGCCAGGAAGTTATAGCAGAAATAGCAATGGAAAAGGCATCAAAAGAAGGCCATTGGGTTATACTTCAAGTAAGCCGATTCAGTGTGTTATACAAGTGCTTTATTGCCAAGCTATGAAACAACACTTTTACAAAAATAATCTGTGCCTCTATGAGATGCTTTTGTGGAGTGAAATTGGGTATACGTCCAAATATGTTTGCTTGAATGACATTCTCTGGTTATTTCGTTCTGAATGAAAAGAGGATTTTTTATTTTTTTCAAAGTAAGATTGGCCCCAGATTGTTTTCCGATGTTTTCTTTAACCCTTTGGAGACACAGTCAATTTTTATTTTTTGCTTTTTTATTTTTTCTCTTTGTCTTCTAAGAACCATAACTTTTTTTCTGTTGACATGTTTTTCTGTTTTATGTGTGATAAGTTGTACTTTTTAATAGAAAACTCCGAAAGGAACCAAAACAAATTACCAAATAAAAAAACAACATTTATTCATAATGTTGAAAAATACAATGATACAAAATTAAAAAGTCAACGCCGAAAAGACATTAGACATATCCCCAACCACATAGAATATATTATCAATATATAAATATATGCGGGTCAGTATGAGTACAGAAATCCCAAATTGATGCAGTTTTTTTAAAAATAAAACTTAAAAAAAAATGCTTTCCATTGTTATATTCTAACACCCATAACATTTTAATTTTCTAGAATTTTTTTGTGTGCGTTAAACTGTAACTTTTATTGGTACCATTGGAGTACATATGATCTTTGGATTATTGTTATTTAATTTTATATAAGAATGGTGATGGTGACACAAAAAAATACATGACATTGGCTATTTTTTCATTTTAAAGCAATCACCATGTGGGATAAATAAGGTTATATTTTAAAATAATGGTTGCAGGTGTATCCTGCCATGGCTGCAACACAAATGCACAGAAATGAATCCAGGTGTAGGGTATAGGTATAGGGTTAATTTCATGGTGCATTAATACTACATCTACATTATGTGAAAATCTGAGGTTCTTAGCACACATTTTTGGTTAAAAGTTTGAGGATCCATGTAACAAAGGCAAGGTGGCATCAGTTCAAATGGAGACTCAATCTAAACAGTCTCACCTCTATCGGTGCCTTTCCAGGCCTCCATGCTTTTTAAAGCATGAAGGTTCCAGCTATACTTTGTCCTTATGAAAAATAGCCTGAATGGTTGGGTAGCGTGCACGACCAAAACCACACAAAATCCACTATGTGAACAAAAACTAAGGGCGACATTTCCCAACACGCCAACGACAATTTTTTGGTCTATTTTGCACCAACACCACTTTTGACACCATATTCCTGATGTAAATGAACTGTACCAAAACTAGTCGCATTATATGCCGGGCACGACACATTGTAATGCGCCTAAATATGGTGCGCTATGCACCTCCGTCGCGCAATGCGCCTATTGAAGCGCATTAATGATATGTTATTCGCCTCCGTTGCACAATGCGCCTCGATAGGTGCATTACATACTCTACCAATGATATGCTATGTGCCACGATTCACGCAATATGCTATGTGCCGCGATTTGGCGCAATGTGCCTTTTTAGGCGCATTAAGTTTTCTATGCAAGGTATACCTGACGCCAGAATTTTGAGAGGATCGGACTTTACACTGATTTAATGCACCTAAAACTGGCTTGGAAACGCCACTTTTCTGACATGTCGCCATAAATCTTCGAAAAGTTCCAAACTGTTCAGCACTAATCACACTTGCAATTTCAGTGTCTTCTCTATGTCGATTGTTCACTGCAATCTGGAACCTGACAAATATCCTTTCTCTTTCTTTGAAAGTCTTGAGATTCATGCCATAGCTTTAATATGCAAGATATCGTTTTTTCCAGCCTATAGTACATTTCTCGGAGGAGAAAATCCTTAATTTTCTTCTGAGTCTACATATATCTGTTTTCTTCTTTTTACATATGTTTTACTACATAATGCAGTTTTTATTTAAGTATAGGAAGTTACCCTATCATCATAAGGCTTCTAAGTCGTGAATATAACACCAAGGAACAGAGGAAAATGTGCACAATAAGCACACAAAATATCAAGAGTTTTATAAATATATATCATTTTGATGTAGAAGTGCCGTTTAGCTGTAGGTAATATTACAGAGATCTGCTTTAACATATAATTTGTAATTTAGTGTGGATATCTGTTTAGGGCGTTATTGAAACTATAAAGTATAAAAACATTAATTTATCATATACATATAAATTCCCTCTACCCCTCCCTACATCCACATCTTTCCCCACCATTTCCTTAACTTGATGGACATACGTCTTTTTTCAACTGTACTATGTTACTATGTTACATTGGTCCCTCAACTTACAATGGCATTAGAATACAATATTATCACCAGACAATGGTCTTTCCTAGGACATTGTATCTTGAAATTACACTCACCATACAATGCATAGGCACTGCTGATCTGAAGCTCATGTGATTGATGGAAGATCCAAACAATTATCATAAACATTTAACTTGTAAACCATCTTTATTAGTGAGGTGCATGCAGTGATTGGTGGCCCACAGGCGCCTCTCTATAGTACAATGTGGTACTGCATGTCCTGTACTGCTCTTACATGTATTAGTGCAGTGCATACAGTGATTGGAGGTCTAGTAGCATCTCTCTATAGTACTATGCGGTGCTACATGTTCTGTACTGCTCTTACATGTATTAGTGCAGTGCATACAGTGATTGGAGGTCTAGTAGCATCTCTCTATAGTACAATGCGGTGCTACATGTCCTGTACTACTCTTACATGTATTAGTGAAGTGTATGCAGTGATTGGTGGTCTAGTATCGCCTCTCTACAGTACAGTGAGGTACTATATGCCCTGTACTACTCTTATATGTATTAGTGAAGTGTGTGCAGTGATTGATGGTCTAGTAGCGCCTCTCTACAGTACAGTGCGGTACTACATGTCCTGTGCTGCTCTTTACATGTGCCAGGATGAGCGACTCCTCTGGGCACCAGGTGAGGGCCCATTTTTCTTTTTTCTGGTATATTGTATATAAACTTCATGACCTATTAAAACTCCTGTTCTCAAGATAGAAGGTGATTTCCAGCTTTCAGCAGCTCTGTTATATGTAAGGTATTTTTTTTTTATCTTTATTTTGAATTTTGTTGGGTGACATCTTGGGGTTTCAGAGTCAATTACCAGTTTTCTACAGAGTTATGGCTTTAACATACAGCAGTCATCCCAGTACAAATTAATACTGTACGTTGAACGATCTCTGTAATAAATTGACACTTCATATGATATTGACTTATGTCTCTGTTCACAGAATATTCACTTGGTAGCCAAATGGCTGAGCACTTTAGAAAAATTGTTAGAAAAGTATAGCAATGAAAGTCATCCTGACTACCGTGTGTTCATGAGTGCTGAACCAGCCCCATCTCACAAGGAACACATCATCCCACAAGGGATTCTAGAAAACGCTATCAAAATGACCAACGAACCTCCAACTGGAATGATGGCAAATCTTCATGCTGCTTTGGATAACTTTGACCAGGTCAGTACAACGTCAGATAAGAAGATGTTAAAGTATGAGCGTCATGTCCCCATTATCAAATGGACCAGAAATAAATATAAAAAAAAAATAAAAGGACAATAAAATAGTTGTAACGGAACTCCACTGTTGGTTGCATCTCAAGACCGCTCTTCATTGCTTGTCTAGAAAAATTTCTGGAGAATGCCATTTTGAGAAACAGAAGGCAATAGTTAGGGGTGACAACCAAGAGACTTATAGCAATTAAACCAGACACAACCTGGTGACTGGCAAAAGTGAAATTGCTGTTGAACAAAAACTCATACAACTTCTTTGCCAAGAGACACTTGAGAGAATATGATAAAAAGTAGAAAAGGGTCACATGGTCCCATAAAAAGAAAACTGACCCTTATGGAGAGAAAAAAATGGAGGTAAACCTAATGGTTCACATCACCAAAATTATAATATCAATGCTATAAAGCATAGAAATGGTGGTATGATACTACATAATACTGGATAATATATAAGAAGGATCCCCAACTCCGGTCCTCAGGACCCACCAACAGGTCATATTTTCTGGCTTTCCTTAGCATTGCACAGGTGATTTAATTATTGTCATTGTATTCTGTGGAGGATCCTGAAAACATGACCTGTTGGTGGGTCCTGAGGACTGGAATTGGGGAACACTGATATATAATACTATATAACATATATAATATATGTATAATATATATAATAATATATAATATAAAATAATAATAAAATAACATAATACTACACAATATAGTTATAACCATCAGCATCAGTAGACATAGCTGCTGCTGGCAAGTGGCCAAATTCAGGTTTAGTTAATGATCATTTTGCGTGATTGAATGGAAAGTTTGAAGGGGGAGATTGACACCCCAAAAGACGAGCCACATGATACTGCACAACTAAATACATTTGATTTTCCAGCAAGACAAGAAACACCAAAGATAAAGTCAAAGTTACACCGCAATAGTTTAAAAATAATCTGTGAGAGTTCAGTAAGAGGCCAGACCTCAGTTTTATTAAGACTCTACAGCTGGACATTTGCATTCTGTAATGGTTCTCAGGCAACAAGTTTTACAATGAAAAAAAAGGAAAAAAAACGTTATTCTCTCAGGGTGTTCTGCATATGTTACGCTAGTTAGAGATCTGTCTTCCTTTCACATTACAATCTTTTTTTTTACTTTGTGATTATATCCTCCACATTCAATGTTGCTATACCCAAAAAAATTCAAGGGGGTTCTTACTTTTTATAAGAACAGTAAATAATAAATACTGTAAGGTTTGTCTTCATTTTACCTTTTCTAGAATATATTTTTTTAACTGTGTTTTTGTTAAGATTTTACAAATTTTAAAATACAAAAAAAAAAATTCTAGAGAATCATCACACAATCCAAGGCATTAAGTAACATTTCACATAAGTGAGCAGTACCAGAGCGTGTATACATATACAGAAGTTCCCTATCAAAATGAGTGTGCTTTGATCATCTATTAGAAACTTTTCTAGAATATGATTAAGTTGATTTATGGCAATAGCTCAGTGACTACGATGATGCTATATTTGCTTTGTGAGATGTATTCCATCTCCCTCCTCCTATACATTTTACATATATAAATATATTATATGTAAATATAGTATCATCTATTTTATGTAATACATCAGCTACATAAATACAGATATCAATGAGCTATATATTAGATAAATGTCTATTTACCTATCAGTATCAGTAATTAGATATATATTAGATAGATAGATAAATAGATAGATATTACATGCATCATTTTTAAGCTGTAAATTAATTGTTCTTGATAAGTAATATACTGTACATGTATTACCCCATAATGAAAATAAACTTAATGACATTAAACTGAATATCTGTGACGGCTGCTGACAATTGATTTTCACTTGGTAAGAAGGCAGAGGCACGCGTGATTATTGATTTACCTACATGACAGTACAATACACTACAATACGAACACTTAGAAATATTACACAGCCATTAACTACACAATGGTTACAAAAATATCTAATAGGCCCCCAGTATTATAATGCAGGGGGCAAATTGACAAGTCGGTGACAGGTTAGTAAAGAAACGTACGCTGCTTGCTCTCTTGCAGAACATCCTTGACCAGTGCACCCGTGAACAAGAGTTTAAGAGCATTTTCTTTTCATTGTGCTATTTTCATGCTTGTGTTGCTGAGCGGCGTAAATTTGGCCCCCAGGGGTGGAATAGAAAGTATCCGTTTAACATTGGAGACCTCACAATATCAGTGAATGTTCTATACAACTATCTGGAAGCAAACTCACAGGTATGGTGCCTTATATAGATGAAATCTATTGTGTAGTTCTTTTATGCTATAGTATAAAGCTGCTTTAAAATCCATAAAGCCTTAGTAATATGTGTAATGTATATTTCCTTATCTGCACAGATAGACACATATATATAGATAATGGGATAGAATATGTATATATATATATAAATATGTGTGTGTATATATATATATATATATATATATATATATATCTTCATACATGTATGATCATGAGAATATATATATTTTATATATATATATATATATATATATATATATCTGTGTGTATATATATCTGTGTGTATATATATATAATGGTATAGAATGTGTATATATGAATATGTATATATATTCATACATATATGAGCGTGAGAATATATATATGTCTATATATATATATATATATATATATATAGAATTTGTATATATGATAATATTATATATTATATATATATATATATATATATAGTCAATTATTATTTTATTTCTTTTTTATCTATTTATTATTTCTTTGAAGGAAAATATAGACACAAGTCATTGTGATATTGCACAGTTTTGTAGGACTGCTGCATTATATAAAGTCTGAGATATCATGATGCCCCAACGGTGCTGCCCCAAAGAGTTGCATGTCACATCCATCACTTTTATATCTGTGTATTTCATATCATACAAATAATATGCATTCAGATAAGAGAGAAATTACAGAAGTTTCACACATTTAAAGGTGTTAGGATTTTAAGCATTCCTAGTATAGATCAATAACCATGCGGAATCTGTGCTGTGTTTTGATCCTCTGATGTCAGCCTGATGCTCCTACTTTAACATAATTTATTCTACATGATGCTGTACATTGATGGAGATATTTATAACACAGGAATCTCCATTGACATTGTGTACACAAAATCTTGGTGAAAGTCTATAAGCAACAAACAGGTGTAGACCTTTAATAAATGTAGGTTTTTAATTGCAGGTTCCATGGGAAGATCTCCGCTACCTGTTTGGGGAGATTATGTACGGTGGTCACATCACTGACGACTGGGACAGACGACTGTGTCGAACATACTTGGAGGAGTACATGCAGCCCAATCAGGTATCTGCGAGTCCCATTAAAATACAGAGTCAGAGCTCCCTCTTCTGGGATTTGAATCGCTTAGGTTCATGTTTACCTCGTTTATGAGACGTGCATGAATAGGGACATGTTCTCTGGGTTTATCTGCGTGCATAATGATGGGATTAGTGGATATTAAGGACTAAACATGACGAGTTTCATACCTGATCAGCATTTATTTTATTGAATGGATTTAGACAGAAAGCGAATGTGTGGACATAACGGTCATATTATAGACTAAAAAGACCCCATCCTTTTTAGAATTTCCAATGATTTAATCATCCATGAAAGGGGGTTCTGCGTTTTAGAAGCGTAGTTCATATTAAGGTTGTCATACATTTGCAATACATAGGATACAATCAATTCTGTCCCTGATAGTGGATCTTAGGATTGCTGCTGCCCACGGATCCCCTGGACGCAATATATGTGTAAAACACAGTCTTGTAGGCCCAGTTCACATCTGTATTAGAGATTCTACCAGGAGCCTCTGTCGTAGACTCTATAGAAAGTTATGGAAAGAATACGTCTGAATGCCGCAAATTTTTTGCGTTTTACAGATGGACACCACGATGGAAACCCAACAGACCTCATCGTAGTGTCTTCTGGTGTCTGTTGTGAAACATATTGGGCAGTGCTGTTATTTTCATATTTCTGTTCTTATGACAGAACAGAAACATGGAAATAACAGGGCAGGTGTGAACCAAACCTTAGGCTTCAATGTAAAAAGGGTATCACTCTTTCAGTAAATGAATGTAGTATTATTTTTTCTGTCCTCATGGTTTTCTAGATCTCTGCTTGCAGTCATAGGCACATTCAGTGTTTTCTTCCTGTGGATAAAAATCAATCTTTATCATGTCATGGAGAGACAGGCAAATAACATAAGGCACAGCTTTTCTAATGTGTTCGCACATCACATGTGGTCTTAGACCCTGTTTACATCACATTTTGAACCTCTTGTTGGAGGTATACGTCAGAAAGATAGCATCACAACCCTGTCCTCACAGCACAGTCTTCTATCAGGCAGTAAGGAGCACTATGGAGAGTCGTGGATATCCTCCCAGCCTAGTTCTTTTGCATCTTAAACACCTTTTTGCTTCAGGCATATGCATCTTCTATCTTCCTTCTTCTACTGTATCACACTTCCATCCACGCACTGTTCTCCAGACATCAGAGTTCTCCAACTTCTTCTCTCTATTTTCTGTGAAGTAAAATGATGCTGCAGTCTCCCTGTCGCTGACACTTGTCTCCCTTATTGTCTATCCTCCTCCTGCTATCTCCAGTCTCCAAAAATCTGGTGTCATCTCCTGTCATCTGATCAAGGCCCTCCAGAGTCAGGAGAGAATCCCGCCACAACCAACTCTGTGGGGTCACTGGGGAGCAATGTGGGGCAGTGGTGATAACAAGTGTAGGGGCTGCTGGCGTGAGGCTCCTGATCCTCTGTCAGAGGACTCCAACCCCTTTTTACCTCCATCTGGGGAAGATCGAGTGAGATACATGGACACACAATGCTGTGACATCACTGTGGTACCTCTTTCTAATGACATATACCTCTGATAGAGGCTTGTATACTATATTATACTATATATTTACTGTGGTCTGTTACATGGAATGGCATAGTATTTTATCTGTATATCAAGCTATACCAGTCCCAGGACACAAGGGACACTTTTTGTTTGAGCTAATGGGGCCATATGGATATGCCTGTCATGTATGTTTAGAGCTGTCATACAAGTTAGCATTCTTCTCAAATGTTATGTCAAACAAAAGCATTAGTCTATTGTAACTGAAGCAAGCCATGCAGCTATATGTCCATCAAATGACCAATCAAATACATGGATGATAACGAACATGGATGATATCAAATCTTCACCATCAATAACATGAACAAAAAAAGCAGATCACGACAAACAATCCTTCTTCTTTAGTGTTTCAAGCAAGACAAAAAGGATGATGGCACACAAGGTTCTGGCTGCATATATCCGCCAATGATTGTGCAAGTTTGCTGGTAGTACCCAACATACCCACATGACCATTGGCGGCTACATGGTGGCGTCGTTGCAGCCGCATTCGGCCAGACTCAACCTAATTTTTACTCCGTCTTTTACCGAGCCAAGCTCTTGTAGCGAGCCAAGCCCCTGTGTGATCATCATAGGAGCGGACAGATATTTTTCTCCTATGAGTAAAAAATTTAAATTCCTATTGAATGACAGCAAGCAGAGATCTTGAAGAACATGAGAAATTTATTGAAACAGTATATTGAAACATTTTAAGTCGTATAGTGCTTTGGATTCGAACTTTGCTGGAGATTACAGGAAAAGAAGGTGACCAATTGCAGAATGCCAGACACACAGGAAAAAGGGAGCATATCATTACCCTTTCTTTTTCCAACCTGACTGGCAGGATGTAAATAAGCATTGCTTCTTCCTGTAGATGAGGTCAACTCTGCAAGACTGAATGTCTTCATAATGTGCAATGCAAAGGCAGAGCATATTTAGGATAATATTTTAGGTCCGAAACAAATCAGTTAATATTGCAAACCTATCAGTATTGTAAAATGAATGTCTCTCTTTGTATATGACGTCTGTCTGATCATTTTTAATTTTGTTAAATTAAAACCAGTTCCCAAGCAACTGATCCCGATTCTCACAAACCACAGTTCATATGAAAATAAAACTGATGTCTAAATCAATTTGCACAAAAAAAGAACCTAGCCACCAACTAGAGGCATCACTCAAATCTCCTGGGCCCTAATTCAAAGTCTAAAAACAGGACGCACCTACTTGTGCCATTTATAATACTGGTGTCTTGTTATGTAGCAGAGGGGCCTTTGGACCTGCCCCAAGGCCCAGTAGTGACTGCCACCTCTGCGCCCCCTATAGCTATGCCCATGCACCAATCTCTGGACATTACAATGCATCACACTACAATGGGATTTGCACCTCAGACCCATCTACTAATAGTACCATTTTTGCACATCCCACTGGGTCACTATGAGTTGGAGCTGGGTTGTAGTTGCCACCTCTACAGCTTCTTTTACTATGACATATAGAATAGAAGTCAGTAAAGAAATATACATTCATAAAGTTATTAGGTAGCTAAATGTCCCCTTCAAACAATTGGTGAAAAGCTGTTCCATGTAAAACCCCTTCTCCCATCTGGAGAGAAAAAAGTTCAGTCTCCAGAGGAGAGAAGCCGTCTTTACCATTAGAAATGGTGAATTAGTGGAATAGCCGTCTCAGGCGCTTCCACAGCAGGAACAAGTGAGGGCTTCAAAGAAGGATAAATATAAAGGGTGACATGTCCCAATATGAATGCGCCATTTTTTGTGTTGTAGAAACAACAAGAATAGGTATGCTCACCTGCACTTTAATGCTCCTAGGGAGGGATAGAGCAAAACACCGCCACCGCCTTGTGGCTAAAACAAATCCAAGAAAGTCCAGGTGCTGCTTCAATATCCACTACCCAAAGCCATTTAAAAATAAATAAATTTTATTAAATTCAGAAAAATAAAAAACATACAAAAATACAAAAGCCCAAGCATGGAAGAGCAGAGTTATGACATGCGTTGGATGAGACTCATCCAACGCATGTCATAACTCTGCTCTTCCATGCTTGGGCTTTTGTATTTTTGTATGTTTTTTATTTTTCTGAATTTAATAAAATTTATTTATTTTTAAATGGCTTTGGGTAGTGGATATTGAAGCAGCACCTGGACTTTCTTGGATTATTTTGTGTTGTATTTTGTGCCAAAAAAACTCTTGACTCCCTATTCTCTATATAAATGAACTGTAGTACACCAAAACCAGGCGCATTATACGCTAGACACGACGCATTTGAATGCGCTTAAAAAGGTAATCAAATATGCTAGCAACAATACGATAAGGGCCTAGATTTTGTATTGTGCCTGGATAGGCGCATTAATTTCACTTTGCAAGGTATACCAGATGCCAGGTTCGTACATTTAGGTGCACTTTACACTGATTTAATGCACCACAAAACTGACGTCCCGTCGCCACTTTTCGGACATGTCGCCCAAAATTCTTGTTTTTGATGTTGGTCCAGTCTACTTGCTATTTGGGATCACGTAGTAAATATTTTCCTTTAGGACAGATTGGCACATACTTTATGGGTTCCATATTTCTGGATCAGTAAGGAAAAACAAATTTCTAACATTAGCTTAGAAGCTCCCCTTCATTCACATGTTCTCCCCACCCATGATTGAACTTGATTGACATATGTCTTTTTTCAACCAGGCTATGTAACTATATTTAAAATTAGAAGATGAATCATTTCATGTTGGTTTGATTATGGGAAACTGGATTGTTACCACTCTATCCCCGGTATTAGCGGTCTGCACTTGAGAGGTGCAGGCAATAGATAAATCACTGGTTCCATATTTACCTGAGCCCCAAATATAATAACATGATTAATCAATATATAGTAAATTATAAAATTAAATAATTTAAAAAAATGATAGCAATGATAAAAGAAAAAACACGTCTGAACTCACACAGACACATTAGACACACATACATTTTTAAAGCACTATACATTTATATCACAAAGAATGTATGTTATTCCACACATACAATAACTATCCTTGGCCAGTTATGTTTTCCTGTTTTACCTCAGCTTTATTTGCTCATGTAGCTTTTCTAAAAATATTTTTTTAATTGTATGATCATTAGTCTTTCGTTAAGTTGGTTCAACCCGTTCCAAATGTTACCTGCAATCCTGGGAAAATAGAGCAACTGATCACAAGGCTTTTTCCACATCAATAAGTCAATGATTAATACACTTCCTTTTCTTGTACATAAAAAATGATGGTGATTAGTTGCACAATTTTCCTTTAATAACTGACAGAATTCATGTCAGGCCAAATCGAACCGACTTTAAAGTGGTGTTCCTACTATGCTGTGTCATGGAGCCTGCTCTGCCCAGCCAGCTTCAGCCTCTCACTTCCTGTTCAAGCTGTGGGTGGTTCTAAAGCAGTGATTGACATATTATCTCTGCTATTCCTACCCTGTTTCCCCGAAAATAAGACACCCCCGAAAATAAGACGGTGCATTTTTTTTTATGCGGTTCAGAGTTTGGCTGCTTATGCTGATGTTTGTGATGAAATCCCTACAGTATATTAATACAAGTTGATGTTTTGTTCAACAATAAAAGTGAATTACTGTTCATAGAAAAAAAAAAAACATCCCTTAAAAATAAGTCTTAGCTCGTCTTTAGGAGCAAAAATTAATATAAGACACTGTCTTATTTCCGGGAAAACAGGGTAGCTAAGCCTGATAGATGAACATTGGTAATGGAGGAGACTTATAAGCAGGACAGAAGGCTACAAAGCTCTAAAAGGTTAAAAAAGATAAACAAGCTCCTGTGCTGCCGATAAGATACAGCAGGGAGTGACATCACCATCCTGGCCACTGTTGCTAGAGCCAGAGAGAGTTAGTCAGTAACCTACAGAAGCTTGTATACACAAGCAGGAGATAAGAACTGCTCTGGCTCTGAAATAAAGCAAAATCAGAAGAGCAGTGTAGTTGGTTACAATCTTTATTTTTCTTTGCCTACATGTTTAAAGCTAATCAATGCAGTGTGAATACCACTTAAATCTGAAGTGAAACGAATCAGCCGTTAGCAGATGCTTTATGCAAAGCTGCAGCATTCTAAGAGGTGAAATTCTGGACACCCTGGCCCAAAACACACCTGGTCACGAATGGGTTAAGATTATTCAGAAACATCGCTGCCACTTTTATAGTGATAGCGCTAACGCTAGCAGAATTATATTGATCCGTGCACTTATTGAACAGCTGCACTTGTTTTGTTTGTTTTTTTTCATTAAAAACATGTGGATCTAATTGCAAAATAAATTATCGTTATGAAAATTCTCCTTAACTTTTACCAAATGTCCAGCAATTTCCATAATAAAAAAAGAAGACAAAGAGGCGAACAACAAACGAAAAACAGTTTATTGTGACCGAGATGTTGGAAAGGCGAACGGTGTAAATAACTGTTTCAGTCAAGATCTCGAAGACCTGCATGTAAGGCAATTAAACTAAATGACAATCATATTGCTGGGACAATCAAAGCTCTGTGTGGCATGTTTAATTGTAAGGCAAACATATCCATGATGGGACAGAAAAGCGATGTCGTGTTAACCTTCCTCATTATCGCCACTTCCTGCTCCGTATTGTGTCAGCGACATCTCAGAGGGATAATCACACTGTACACTTACAGTCATTGTGGGAGAGAAGATTTTCAATGGAGTAACCATTGTTGGAGATATTTCACGGATGTAACAAGATCCTCGTGTGTTATATTGGAATGTGACGAATAAAAGAACATTGCTAATTGAATACAATAATGAATAATCAGAACTGTAGCCACTTCTTTATACAGTGCCTCCTCAAGCTACAGTGGCCGCAGGATATAATATTTTCAACATACAATGTTCTCTTCTGGGACATTGAATGTGGTTTCAGGATACAATGTCCCAGACACTGATCCAGTCAATTCTCATGAACATTTTACTAGTAAAACCTCTGTATTATTACAGTGCATGCAGTCATTGGCGGTCTAGCAGTGCCTCTCTACAGTACAGTGCGGTACTACATGTCCTGTACTGCTCTTACATGCATTAGTGAGGGGAAAGCAGTCATTGGCGTTCTAGTAGCATCTCTCTACAGTACAGTGCGGTACTACATGTCCTGTACTGCTCTTACATGCATTAGTGAGGGGAAAGCAGTCATTGGCGTTCTAGTAGCATCTCTCTACAGTACAGTGCAGTACTACATGTCCTGTACTGCTCTTACATGTATTAGTGAGGTGCATGCAGTGATTGGCGTTCTAGTAGCATCTCTCTACAGTACAGTGCAGTACTACATGTCCTGTACTCCTTACAGTTTATGAGTGCATGCAGTATTGGTGTCTATCAGTCACTCTCTACAGTCAGTGCGGTAACTACATGTCCTGTACTGCTCTTACATGTATTAGTGAGGGGACATGCAGTGATTGGCGTCTAGTAGCACTCTCTATAGTACAGTGCAGTACTAATGCTCTGTACTGCTCTTACATGTAGTAGTGAGGTGCATGCAGTGATTAGCGGTCTATAGCACCTCTCTACAGTTCAGTGCGGTACTACATGTCCTGTACTGCTCTTACATGTATTAGTGAGGTGCATGCAGTGATTGTGGTCTATAGGCTGCTCTACAGTACAGTGGTACTACATGTCCTGTACTGCTCTTACATTGTATTAGTGAGGTGTCATAGCAGTGATTGGGGTCTATCAGTGCCTCTCTACAGTACAGAGTGGTACTACATGTCCTGTACTGCTCTTACATGTATTAGTGAGGGGAAAGCAGTCATTGGAGTTTGAGTAGCGTCTCTTTACTGTACAGTGTGGTACTACATGTCCTGTACTGCTCTTACATGTATTAGTGAGGTGCATGCAGTGATGGTGGTTTATAGCCCCTCTCTACAGTACTGTGCGGTACTACATGTCCTGTTCTGCTCTTACATGTATTAGTGAGGTGCATGCAGTGATTGGTGGTCTATAGCGCCTCTCAACAGTACAGAGTGGTACTACATGTCCTGTACTGCTCTTTCATTTTTTTGTGAGGTGCATTCAGTGATTGGTGGTCTATAGCTCCTCTCTACAGTACAGAGTGGTACTACATGTCCTGTACTGCTCTTACATGTATTAGTGAGGGGAAAGCAGTCATTGGAGTTTGTGCGTCTCTTACTGTACATTGTATACATGTCCTGTACTGCTCTTACATGTAATTGTGAGGTGCATGCAGTGATTGGTGGTCTATACGCCTCTACATCAGAGTTACTACATGCTGTTCCTTACTTTTATGAGGGGAAAGCTCATTCTTCGAGTAGCCTCTACAGTACATGCGGTACTACATGTCTGTAGCTTACAGTCCAAATAGCGCTTTTAGACACAGGAGGGCCACGTTTCTGGCACATTTCATAGAAAGTACATGACTCAAAGAAGCTCCTGTCCACAACATAGAAAGTGATTTCCAGCTACCAACAGCTTTTTCTGATGTTATATGTAAGGACTTGCTTTATCTGTATTAGATATCTGTGTAGTTTTCTTTCATCTCAATTTTCATGTTGGTGACATTTTGGGGCCTCAGAACCAATTACCAGTTCTCCATGGAGTTATGGTTTCAACATACAATGGTCGTACCAGAACCAAATAATATTTTATGTTGAGGGACCACTATATACTCTTTTAGATCATATGGACACCATAGAGGGTATCTCCTGCTTGGGACTACTCGAAAAATAGCTGGACACAAGTAGGGTTTGTCAGTAGGCCTGACCCCAATTCTTTCCAACAGTGTTCAGAAGAGCTGAAATTACAAATGTATGATAGCCAGTCAAGATCAGACACAATATATTAAGGAGGACCTGTGGCCATTATTGACATGTCGGTTTTAGTAAATACTAGTGTTCCCCATGAAATAATTCTAGAGCATCTTTCTTTAGATTTGTAGGTAGAATGGTTTCCCTATTATTTCTCCTAGAAATTAATTACCAATCTGTCAGCTGGGTGTTACCAATGGGGAGGCGTGTGCCTGCCCGGTCTGACACTGTCCAATTAGAGCTGACAGTCAGTGTGGGCAGGGATACCCCCCTTTGAGAACTGAGAACACCCAGCTGACAGATTCAGGAATACATTTCTAGGAGGAATAACAGAGGAACAGCACAACTCAGAGTTATAAGAGAAGATGCTCCAGGATTGTTATTTCATGGGGAACACCAGGATTTACTAGAATAGACATGTCAGGAGATGTCACCAGTCCTCTTAAGGCAAATTATTTTTGTAGGTCTCACTGTAAACCTAATAACATTGTCATGATGAAATAGAAGAGTAACATCTCCAAAACTGTCACCACAAAGATGGAAGCACACACACATCGTATGCTGTAGCTGCCACAAAGACCAAACGGCCATCACAATATGTGGTGTGGCAAGAGGCATTTTTTTCTTAGTAAGCTAATAAACCCAGATTTGTGTCTTACCAGATAATGCAGCATAATTAAAGTCTGGAAGGCTCAATGACTTAGTGATTAGTGTTGCCTTACAGCACTGGGGTCCTGAGATCGAATCTGATCATAGGCAACATCTACTAGGAATTTTTGTGATTTCATCATGCTTTCATGGATTTCCTTCCACACAAAACATACTGATAAGCTTGTTGGAAATTTAGATTGTGAATCCCCGTGGGAAAAAAGACTGATGACATCTCTGTACAGTGCTACAGAATATGTCTGCAGAAAATACATTTCCATGTTCAGTGCAGTATCCAGTATCCCACTTGCTGACCTGGCAGTATGCATGGATGTCTCAAGTTTAAGGGGAACATTTAAACACATATTTTGGTTGTGGCTTTTTTTCTAATATAACTACCAATATTTTTAAAATAATCCTCATACCCAGCAATTTTCACTTTGGTCAGTAAGCCTGGTAATAGTCTGACATTTCCTATTCTGTTGAGAGAACTTCTCAGCAGTCTCCTCATTATCAGTACAGGCAGGGTTACACTGAAAGCTGAAACTAATGTGTATAGATAACACAGGATCCACCATTCACAATACAAGATAGTCACAGCTTCCCCTCCCTGCACACTGACTTCTTCCCTGGTCAGAGATTGTATCTAGAAAACTCTCCTATAGAAGTCAATGGGTCTGCTCCTGTTCACAGGCTCCTATGTCCATGTAGCTGCAGTAAAGCATGTCTCTAGATGCTGTTAAAAGCAGCTCAGGCAACATGATTGCCCTTATAACTATATACATAAAAGAGAATTAAAAATCCACAATAAGGGGGGCGTGGCTTAGCAATGGCTGTGTGAGGAAGCACATTGCTGAGCTCCTCTCGTCCATCGGCCCTTCCAGGCATCCAAAACAATCAGAAATGGGGAAAGCTGCCAAGAAACAGAAGCCCAGGGGCTCCCAGCACCCCAGCTCTGCCCAGGGAGAAATCGGGACCTTCTTTCCGCCGGTCAAGCCGGCAACCTCACTCCCAGCACTCGGCCGCGTGGACCCACAAGATGGCCGACACTGCACACCATCTCTCTCCCGGTCCCCGGACGGCGATATGCAGCGGAGGGAAGTGCAATCTTCCCCACCCTCCCCGAGGCGGCAAGCGACTCGTCACTATCACCCGACACCTCACCTGCTCCTGGATGCGGAGACTCCGGGCGCCCGACCTCCTCCTGCTGTGCCTGAGACCCGGGACTGTGACGCTGCTCCTGCATCGCTAGCACAGAGGGGTGAGTCATCCCCAGCAGCTGCTGAGAGCCGCGCACAGCCAGAGCTGCCGGCTCAGACAATGATCTCTCCCTGCCTGCGGCAACCTGTCTCCTGCTCTCCATCTGAGCAGCCTGCAGCAGGGGAAATGCCCCAAAGTCTGCAAGGGACTGTGATAATGGCCCCTGCTTCTCCGGGTGGCCCCCTCTCTTCACCTGCGGCCCCCATGGACAGGCAAGGGGCCCCC